>SNQJ01S0014896.1:394887-421771 GCA_010110895.2 Picea sitchensis | reverse complement strand
CTGTGGTCGCGAGGTTCCTATCCATGTGACCAATATGTATTTAAAACGGAGCGCGGGAGTTTGTGTTACAACACTATAAGCTCTGGTCGTATTACACAGGACCATTCATTATATTGGCGCGGGGTTTTAAATGTTAACACCCACGGTTACCCTCCGTTCACATGGCGCGTTTTACAATTGTGGTTTAAAACCACGGTATTATATGTGTTTTAATATGACCATTGTATTTTCATGCGTGGGGTTTCAAACATTAAGCCCACGGTTGTGGAATTCACATGTGACCATTCGTGTAAATGGAGGGCGCGCGCGGGAAGTTGGTTCAGTTTTAAAACCACGCACATAGACACTTGTCCAAATTTTATACACGCGTGATTCGAGCTCCTTTTGATGCGCGAGGAACGTGGCCACATGGCCCATGCGCCCAACACCTCCGCCTTCGGGGACCTTAGTTCCCTTAGTTGTTCAACATATTGGCACCAATTGCGGGACGCGCATGGGTGCTGGGTTTAGTGACGGAAAATGCCCAGAAGCTAGGTTCACTTCCACACAGGTGCAGAATGGCGAACCAGTAACAGAGCTTGAAGGGGGAAAATGGCAGAAGGCATAACTTTTGGCTTCTAGTTGAGCGAATATTAGGGTGCCACGTGGCCCAATGAAGGGCTGCCACGTGGCACCCATTGATTGGCTAATGGCTTTTTGGTCGTTTAAAATTTCTTGGAGGCCGCGGGGGTCGACCCCCGGACCTCCCCAACGGTAAGCATTTTAACAAAGTGCGTCGTGCCATTAGGCCACGTGTTAGTTCTTATATATGAAATGGCAAATAAAATATTTGAATTTACCAAACGTTGGAAACGGCGGGGGGTCGGGCCAGGGCTAAGCCCCGACCCCATTCTTATGCAATTCACATGTGACCATTTCATTGTTAAAACGCGCGGGGAGTTTGGATTGAACCCCCAGTTCTATGGTGTATATATGACCATGCCGGTTGAAAAATAGCGCGCACAGGTTTAAAATTTGGGATAGACTATATGTGAAGCCCATGGTCGCGAGGTTCCTATCCTTTTGATGCGTGAGGAACGTGGCCACATGGCCCATGCGCCCAACACCTCCGCCTTCGGGGGCCTTAGTTTCGTTAGTTGTTCGACATATTGGCACCAATTGCAGGATGCACGTGGGTGCTGGGTTTAGTGACGGAAAACGCCCAGAAGCTAGGTTCACTTCCACACAGGTGCAGAATGGCGAACCAATAACAGAGCTTGAAGGGGGAAAATGGCAGAAGGCATAACTTTTGGAGTTTTTGGCCAAATGAGGTGCCGAAAAAGCCCAGCTAGGGGTTTTTGGACGTTCTGAGTCCATTGGCACATCTTTCACAGGCATTTGAAGACTTCTAATGTGGTTTTTTAACCATTGAATCTTGAGGAAGCTCCAGGGAGCCTTGAAGCCCTCATTGTTTGAGGCATTTCTCAAAGGAGCACATATCTATTTGCTGAGACTAAATAGTCATTTTTGACTGATTATTATGCTCTGAACACATTGGGATAGTTTTCAGATCCATTGGAGGACTTCTACAGGTAGTTTTTCCCCCATTGAAGCTCAGGGAAGCTTGGAGGTCACATGTAGAAGAGGTCATTGTTGGATGAGACAAGATCCATTTTCAGAGTTTTTATAGTCATTTTTGGGGTTTTTATGCATTCTGAATCCAATGGTACAGTTTGTAAATCCATTGGAGTTGAGAAGCATCTTGTAAATATCATTTGACAAACTAATCCCAAAGAGCCAAGTCCATTGAAGGAGGCTCAAGGAGATGTAGCCCAGAGAGGGGTGAACTCCTTTATCATCTTGGTATTGCTGTGATTTTGATGTGTTATTTGTTGCATTTTACATTGTTGTACATTGGTTTATAACACCTAATTAACCTTTTTAAAACCACATTTTCTCACACATGAACATTGACAAGAAGAAGCAAGAACTAAACACATAAACTATTTTGCATATTTAACACATGAAGCAAGGTCCCGTTAAGAGTTATTTTATGAGGTAGAGGGTGCTTGCATAGCATAACAAGTCAGCCTTCTATTTTCAGATCACTATGGCATGCTCGCACAATACAAATATTTGACCAAGACCAAGGGGAAGAAGTTGAATATCATCCCCCAGTCGTGGACTATGGACATCGCGAGGTCCACTATCTTGAACGTGATGAAGATACCACACTTTAGAAGACATCAGGAGTTTAACACATGCATTAAGCTCCTACTGTCGTGATTTCATGGTGGTTACCTATGGTTGGACAGATGTATCACCGTCGATCCGATGTTGATCCATCAGATCACCGGACTAAGAATGCAAGGACTAGACCCACAAGAATTTTATCCAAGGAAGGCTGCAGATCGCAGCCTGGTGTAGATAATCAAAGACACCTATGGAGATGTAGAAAAGGGGAAGAGAGGATACAAGGTAGCTTCCATCCAGAATGGAGCAGTGCACCTAGCCTGCCAGTTGATTGCTGGTAAGCTAGTAAGGAAGAACAAACCCACGCAGGTCACGGGGTTTGTCATCGACCTCGCAGGAAAATGCGTGGAAGAGATACAAATGAACTGGGCGAGCTTCCTCGTCAACTAGTTACAACAATATTGTCGCGAAGCTCAGGATCAGGGCTATGAGTTCCATTTTAGTTGGTTGTTGATCCTCATCGCCTTCATTGCTTGGGAGATGCTGGAAGGTGTGACCTTCCCTAAGATTGATCCATCAGAACCCTTAGCTGTGAAGTTCACCACGCTCTGGTATTAGAGCGACATGGCGAAACAATGGTAATCAAACACGGTGTTCCACACCTATTACCTGCAATTGAAGAGGGATATTGAGTCTTCCCCTCGATTGACACCGAATACCCTGCACAGGTTCAAACCATTTGTGAATTTCTGCGCAGATAAACATTTTATTTATATCACTACGCAAGGAGACGAACATAAAGAAGAGCTCTAATCTTACTACAAGATCATTGAGGAGGAAATGGAAGAAATAACTAACGAGTGGCCTGCATAGCTCCTTGTACCAGTCGACCAGGAAGAACTGTCCGACCTCGACCTAATCATAAGTCATTTGGTCACTCGCAAAGAGTATGATGCACCCAACAATAGTAGAAGGAAGAAAAAGGAAGAGGTACAAAATCTAAAAAATGCATCAGAAGAGACTACTTCAGACTCACCTAGACGAGGAGGTGATGACGAAGTAGACAAAGGATAAGAAGATGAGCAAAAAAAAGGTGAAGTAACACTGCCTAGGGACCCTATTGAAGAAGCTAAGACATTCAAGAAAAGAAAGGTTTCCCCCACGAAACCTACATCACAGAAGAAGTCTAAAGCTACTAAACCATATATGTAGACTATGCTCACAATGGATGACATAGATTTCATCATCACCGTTGTCTTAGATACCTCAGAAGATATCTTCCAGTGCAATGAAGCCAAACAAGAAACCATGTATGAAAGAATTGAAGCAGAGCTTAAAGGGGTACAACAAGCCCTCCACTCTAGCCATGCAGTGTCTAATGCGCCCCCGTCATCAGAAGGAACAAAGTTGGGAGACAAACCTGCCCAGCTCCGATGAATAGCAGATGTGACCGAAGCTCGCCTTTTTTGTGTCCAAGAGGAAAAGGAACATGCCACAGAGGCCCTAAAGCAAGCAAAAAAGTAATCTAGAGAACAACGTCGGGTTGCACAATAGGAAAGAGATGATATCCAAGCCAAGTTTTCAAGGATAGAGCGTAGATCCGGAAGGAGAAGGTACAACTACTCGAAGAGTAGATTGGAGTTAAATAAGCAGTCTTTAGAGCACTTCGCTCTATGATAGTATTAGAACAGCTGGAAGAAGACACAGTAGAAAGACAAGTAGGGAACCTTACCAAATCCATTCAGTAGCTCCAATACAGGATAGCCGAACTGGAATTACAAACAGTGCCAAGCACTCCACAGGAAGTGCGAGATCTAAGAGAAGAAACTGTGAGGAGCATGATTGAGAGAATCAAGGCATTAGCCTTGGAATGCAAACAACTCAGCAGTCGAAGTGCACAAATCTACGAGCACCTTGAGCTCAGGACACTAGAGTCACAAATCTAAGAGGACAAGCAGCAAGCAATAATAGTGCAAGCACAGTTGAAGCTACTATCATTGGTCAAGAGGATGAAAAGAGCCCAGGAACAACACATGGTTCAACAACAGGCCCATTCCATTCAAAGTAAGGTCATGGAAGTAACCCAACGAATCCAGCCAATGCGGGATGCAACTTGCATACTTTTTGAGGAGATTGAAGGACAAGGTGCACAACTAGAACAAGTAGTCAACTCAGTTGAACAATGATTGGAAGGACATGTGACAGAGAAGGTCATTCAAGAGTTCATCAAGCAAGAGGATTTGGCTAAGAAATAGGTCAAAGCAGCTCGAGCCAAGATCGAGGCATTTTAGGCAGAGTTACCTAGATCAGAGTTACTCGGGATGAGTCACAAGTGAGTGTTGGGGGCTTGTTGGCCCTTGACAAAGTTTTGGAGAACTTGGGTCATGTTTGATCAATTTTGGGACTTCGACAGGCTGGTTGAAGGTGGAGCGCAAGGCAAAGCGAAGATCATGGGATCTCAGCCCCTTCTTAGGGACTTTTTGGGTTTAGGGTTTATGTAACGGATATGGGATGTCAGCCCATGGGTTTACCCATGTTTAGGCCCCATTTGTAATGTATAAATAGATATCTAGGCGATGTAGGAAGAGGCCAATATGCTAAGTGCTAGAGTTTGACCTATGTGTTTAAAAAGGCTTTGTGCTTACTGTGTGTTAAGAACTTGTAGAGCTAAGTGCAAGTGATTGTAAGAATATTGTGTGAAGATTGTAAGAAGGCTTTGTGATAAAACCTAGCTCGGGGAAGGAGGATATGGTGAGGTGTGCATAGATATCCTGTCCTATGTGGAGTGGGTTCCTGTGGCTCTGTTCTTATAGAAGATTGAGAGAAGATAATAAATAAATAGAAGAGTTGGTGGACGTAGCCCCACACTGGGGTGAACCATGTATATCCTGTGTTGTGGTTTCTTTGTGCATTGTAGTTGTTATGTTACTGATGTGATGTGTTCTTAGTGAAATGATATATTTTAGATGCATATGATATAATAGCTTAGTGCCTAGTGATGTGAATGAATTCTAGATCTGATTTGTTTCTATGTCCTAAGTTCTTGGATGTGTTAGATCTTGTTGAATACTGCGTTGTTCTGTAATTAGGATTTCAATCTGCGTTGTGAATAAGAGTTAAATGCTAATGAACATTAACTTCTAAGTGCCCTGTAAGTGTTGTAATCATAGATCTGTGTCCCAGCTAGGTTGCAGACATCTGAGTCTTGCAACTCCCCCTGCCTCTACCTCGGGTGAGACTTCATATGCTTCACAGGTGTTGCCGAAAGGGCTGATAGTTAGGGTTTTGTTGGTGCATTGTTGAAGAGTTGAACCCTGGGTATACCCCTATGCCAACAGTTCCCTTCACCCACATCTATGAATGAAAAGGTGCTCACCTTCCTATGGTCCGTCCGGTTCACTAGGTTGGACCTTGGTAGTGGAAACGGTGGCACTAGGTTCTGCATCGATGATCCATTTTCCCCTTTCTGGTTCAGAATTAGAGTCTGACCCCACATCTGAATCAGAGGTTTTCACCTCAATCACCAGTGTTTGCTTTGAGTGGCAATCAACAATGTTGTGCCAATAGCTCTTATGGAAGTCACACCACTTCTCGGTATCTTTCTTCATATTTTCAGTGTCCCTCTTTGCTTGTGGCTTAGGCTGGTGGTCTTGAAGTTGTCCATATTTGCTTTGTCCTTTGTTCTACAGGTTGGGGCTACCTTTTCCTTGCTTTTGCTGTAAGGGGTTTCCTAGCCCAAATTGTCGTGTATTTTGTTTGAGCTTCTACTTGATTTTGACGACATATCGGTAGGTTGTGCGCAAGGATGAGATGTCCAGAAAATCCATTTTGTCCTTGATGTATCTATTTAGACCACCACAATACTTGAGAACCATATTTCTCTCAAAATATTTGATACCCAGCTTGGTGCGCAAGGTATGGAATATATTTGTAAAAACTGGCATGGCTTGGTCTCTTTCCTGCCGCAGTGTGGTCCATTTTGTATATAGGTTGTCATAACTTCCAACAGGGTAGTATTGTTCTTTAATAGAATCCATGAATGACTCCCAGGTGATCAAGACTATAAATAATGAGGGTTCATATGTTTCCTTCTACTCACAAAAATTCTCCCACTAATCTTTGATGTGGGGAACGACTTTCAGTGCAAAACTAATATTTTCTCTATTCGAGAAGTTATGAACAAAAAAATATCCTTCTAGCAAATTCAACCATTTGTCTACGACATCTGAGTCTATATGTCCTTCAAATATAGGAATATAAAAGTTTATTTGTACCTTGAAAGGGGTGGTGCTACCGCTTGAGGAAGATGCGTCGCCTGTTGGTAGCCACCGAAGGATTTGCGCAAAATTATCCATCATTTCGTTCCTCTGTTGTGTGAGGGCTTCCTCGAGCAACATTTTGAAAGGATCTCTTATCCCGTTGTCTTTCTTTTCACCCACCATGAGAGGTCGATTGGGTGTGCGAGATATTTTTTCCTCAAGAAAAACAAGCTCAAGCCCCAATTCTTTGTACCGTGACCTCGTTGGGGACATGCATTAAAAACGACAAGGAGCAAATTTCTCTGATACCACTGATCCAGATTTTATGAGCAGACCAAAGTGGATGCAGATTATTATTAATATTTAATATAGAAATATATAATAGGTATGCGATAAAACAACAAAGATACAGTAAAATTGGTTTCTATTAACTCAAGAAATAAGCTGAAACTGTAAAATGCAACGAAAAAACAAGCTTGTTGGAATGGTGGCGACTTATCTCTGAGAAGAGATGTGATGGATACACTCATTAGCAAGAAGATGAGTACAATGAGTCTCTGAAGGAATTTTTACAATAAATATGAATTCCAAAACCCTAGACATCCAAAAAACTAACCTTGGGACGAAGCGCCAAAAGTCACGTGGGCCCCGTTGGGGTAAGTTCTTACATTAACTTCCCAGGGTCGTAACGTTTGCATACGATCTTCGTTTAGGGTGCACAATAGCTTATTGGAAAGGTATTGATGAGGAGATTCATTATGGGGATTAATTAGAGCCTTTGGCCATCATTGAGAGGCCTGATCATGAAAAAAACATTGTTTAGGCCCTCAAATTGGTCCTCGAAGTTAAAAACTACTAAAAATAGTAAATTGCCAAAATTGCTAGAAAATTGTTTTGAGCCAGTTGGAGAATTTGGCTGGCCACCGATATCCACCTAGATCAATGTTACATAACCTTTTTCAAATAGTTCATTGTAAAAATTTAGGGATTCTTCCTCAAATAAAATTGGTTCCTTTGTAGCTAATATTGTTGCGACTTCTCTACTCTCTTGAACTCTCTTTTCTTCATCAACATCCAGTTCCATATCTTCAAGAACAAATTCTTCTTCAGGTGCACCCTCATTTCCTCCTTCTCTACTTGTTTGTCTTTTCCTTTTACTCGTCACTGGGATTTTATGAGGTCTTTCCATACTTTCCTTAGGATGGTTCTAATCTCCTCCATCATCAAAATTTTATATTGAATGTTTCCTTTGTTCTTGCACTACTGACTGATATTGTTTTTGGTAGGACATTTTTCTATGAAACATTAGGATACTGAGTACTCCTCTCATTAACATTTTTTCCCATTATATATGTTGATCAATGGCTCTAATAACAGTCTCAATATCCTCTTGTCTATTTTCAATAGACAGTGTTTGAGGGTTCTGGATATCACATTTTTCTTCTTCGATTAAGAATGTATTGGAAAATGAAGCACTATAGCCAACAAATGTCATATGATTCATAAACAACGTTAAATTAAATTGATCAAACTGAACTGAAAATTGATCAATATTTACAATATTTCTCAACGTTATCTCCCCAATTCTCTAGGGAGAAGTAATAATTTGCTTAAATTTCCTTTTTTCATGGAAGAAACGAGACCAAAATTTGTATTGTCTGCATACCTCTACAACAAATATCTTATCTGATACATAATATGGGGTATATGAAGGTATTTCATGAGAACAATAAATTTTGATGATACTATAGTGCTCCATCGATTGTAAGATTCATTTTGTATCTAGAAAGGTTGCTACTTCTAAAGATAATTTCGATGTGTTTGTCCAAAAAATGAGCATTTTGAAGGACGAAACAAAATCATTGTGCACTTCATAAATATGACACATAGCCTTATGTTTCCACAAGGTTGGGTACCACATATTGATAGGGTAAATTTTACAATTGACTTGTTTTTCCAAATGCAAACCTTTGAAAATGTGACAATAAGTGAAGGAAAAAATTAGATATGAGGGCATGTAGAATTTCTTATTCTTCCTGAATTTTCATATCTGAAAAGATATTTTTCCAAAAATAATATTTTCCCAATAAAAAATTGTTTTCTCATGAATTGTAAGATGTAAGATATACATATCTAGTTGAGGAATGGTAATTGTATATTCTTGATTCGATACCCTAGAAAATAGTCATGCCATATATTTATATGGATTCTTTAACAAAATAACCTGGATGCTTGATAAATATTATGGAATCATTGTCTAGTCTTCAATATATTGTTGTAGGAGCTCCCATACACCATTTCTTTCCTTCAGGAATTCCGTAGATTCATCACCTTTAAAGGTCATTGTCGGGTCTGGGAGTCTAAGCATTCTCTTGAAGACCAAAGTTGCTAAAGAAATAGGGGACTCTCCTTCCAGTTGAATTATTATTTGGTTCTTATCAATTTTGTCGATGCACCACAAAATTAACTCTTTAAAATCATGAAATTTCAGGACACAGCTTTCAGGAGAAATTCCTGATGTCCAAACCTAGTTCAAATTCCTTTATGGAGGTGAAAATGAAGAATAATATGTGTCTACTCTTGACCACTGAAATTTTGTATCTTCTCATTCAAATGTGTTTATGGTATCTCTGCAAAAATTTTCCTTCCTTTTGGTTGTCATGCTTAGTGAAGTTAGCAGATTAATTTAGTCATTTTTAGAATGTTATACCAAAGAAAACCATTTTACCATAATATGCTTTGGACTCATGTTTCAAATGGTTGTTAATACAACTTAAATTTTGAATTAATGAAGGACGATCTCAAGAAAATCACCATTAATAATGACCTTTCAAAAGTTAACCCATTTGAAGTATCCGTGAGATTTGTATTAAATGTTTCAAAAAATGGATGAGCCGGATGGAGAGGATAGGGGGTAAGTGGAGTGTTAATGAAATTATCACGGAACCACGATCACACTTCAATAAATTTGACAATGGGGAATTTTTTGAATAGAGAGGTCGAGGACATAGATGAGTGAATTAGATAAATGCTTTGGACTCGTCATGAAGTATTTCAAGAAAATTATAAGTATGGGTGTGAAATGAGAACAAAGGAATACAATGGTTCATTTTGGAGGAGGCAGAAGTTTGAACAAAAATGGAAATGACTTGTGAACCCATGACACAGATAATTTTTTTGAAGTATAGGAACGAAAGCATAAGAGGGAGGAGAAGAAAATACTTAACACATATGAGGATCAACAAATGTCTCCAACTATGGGACAGTAACCCCTAGTGTGTTACTAAGAATCCAAAATATCAATCATTAGGTGATGGATTCATTCTGAAAAAAGAAAACAGAGGAGAAAGACTTTGAAAAGTATAAACATTAAAGAAAATTATATATAGATGATGAGTGAGAATTTTTAAGAGAATAAATTTTTGAGGTGTTTCCCATTGTATGACAACATATGGACTATTATTTTCATGTCTTTCAATAAATAATAAGTAATAGACACCCTAACATAGAACCCGGCCTACAGGATCAAACTAGCATCGCTTTAAACTTATTTAATACTATCCTGCAAACACAAACTACTCGAGTTGAATTAGAACGCTCATGGGCAGTTATTGAGAGAGAAATCAGCATCCAAGAACAATGGGAAGCTAGACAGAGACAGTTGAGAAACCAACTCTGATTTACCCTTCACTTTTGAGTCTTACTCCTCAATTCTCTTTGTCTTTTTGGATGCCTTGACGGTATACTTTAGAGCCTTAAAGTATAAAATCAGGAACGACATATTTTTGGCGTCGTTGTCGGGGAACGAAGAAACAAAAATTTTCCCTAGGAAGAAGGACATTGACACTTTCTTTCTTTAATAGTGAACAAAGATAGAAAACCTTCTAAGGCTACATTTATTTTTCACTTGGCAACTCCACGATAAGTAAACTGGATAGTAGCTGAAAGAACACCAGAAAGAACTCGGACAACAAGCAGACCTCGCCAGTCTCTGATCTGGAAAATATTTTAAAATCATGAAGATCCCTTAGACAAATCATTTCACCCATACATACTATTTGTCAGCCTGATTTTACGCAGTTGAACGTTACAGAAATACTTGAGAGATCTGTCTCGCTTCCCCTCTCATATGATACGTTCTCTTTTCCTGAGGTATTTTCCCCAGATTTTCGTGAGCCTTCTCCTCACACATTCCGAGCTTCAGCCTCAAATCTATCAATGGCCACACACGTAGGTGTTGAAGCTGGGGGTGGTGCTCCAGGAGGACCAGTAGGCGGCCAAGCACCGCTTCTTGGAATCTTTGCTAAAGTAGTTGCTAGACATGCCCCCCTTGTCCTCCCTCCCCTACACGACCTTCCCAAAAATTATATGAAAAGCCTTCCCAAATTTACAGGGGAAGGAGATTTGACCGCTCAAGAGCACATAAACTTTTTTGACCAATTTGCCGACATCCTTGGAATAGATAACGAAGATGTCTATTCTAGACTCCTCGTTCAGACTTTTGAAGGATAGGTGAGGACCTGGTTCTGAGCCTTAGCAGCCGGATCTCTAAGATTTTACGAAGAACTTGAAAACACTTTTATCAGACAATGGGGGGAGAGGAGGGACCACCTCTATTACCTAACCGAATTCGGAGCCCTTAGAAAGAAAAACCAAGAATCTCTTCTAGAGTTCACGCAAAGGTTTAACAAGTTGTATAATAAATCCCGATTGAGGTCAAACCTTCTCAACCCGTAGCAAAGGTGACTTTTGTTGGAACCTTTGATCCCGATTTCACCCTATTATTGAGAGAAAGGAGATCAACAAATCTCATGAAAATGCAAGATGATGCTCTTGAAATTGAATCGAACATGATGGCATCAGGGAAATTAAAAGCAAAAATAGAAACCGGGAACAAAGAAAGTAGGAAATTCAAAGAGCAAGGTGGACCCTCAAAATCAGGGAAATCCTCGAGAGATAAAATAGACGAGATGGCTAGGGTAATTAGAGAACTTTCAAATAAGATCTAAAAAATGGAACTACATAAATAAAAAATGGATAATTTTCCTAGGACGGATTTTAGAAGGTATCCTGAACCTCAGGCCCCACAAAAAATAATAAAAAATGAAGATAAAAAAATCCCAACCCCATTCAAAAGTGAAAACTTCATTGGAGAGGAAGATCTAGAATATTTTGAAGAGTTTGATGAGGATATTAATAATCTTGGGGACGATAATAAATCACCTTATTTATCGAGACAAGATTACGAAAAATCCTTAAATAAGGAAATTAGATCGGAAGACAATGTTAGCAACGATTCGTCTAAAGATTTGGCCTATCAGGGTATCACAGATGATATTATAGCTGAACTACATGAGAAATATAATTTAAGACCTAGGAAAAAGAGTCTTCCAACCGTCCCAACAAAAAATATCTTGCCTAGGGGCGAAACTGATGAAGCAGCTCCAAAGGTTGCTGACAAACAGACTACAAAAAATCACACCGCTCACACGCAACCTGTCAAGCCAAAGTCAGTAGGAACACTCGCCACAAAAACACAGGTCCCTGTGTGTGAAATCAAATCCGCACCACAAAGAAAAGCTGAAAAGAAAGGAATGGAGGCCCCAAACATAGAGAGTGAAAAGGCTCTGGGAAATTTTAGTCTCAAAAATGAAATAAACAAAATCAAAATCCCTATCCCACTTGTCAAACTGGCTAAAAATCCCATATACAGAAAACAAATTGCCAAGATGATTAGCTTTTCAGAAGACGAAAGTCAAGCCGATGTCATCAACTTAGAAGATGACAAGATGAACATAGTTTTTGGTCCGCATTTCGAAGGTGCAAGAGAAACTGTTGCCCCCTTCTATATCACATTGACCTTGTTCGACCACCTACTTCATAATTGCATGCTAGATTCTGGAGCATCCCACAATGTGATGCCAAAATCCATTATGGAGAAACTAGGTCTCGAAATCACCAGGCCATATGGAGACTTATATTCATTTGATTCAAGAAAGGTCAAATGCATAGGTATGATTAAAGACCCGGTGGTCAATCTAGCAAAAATACCCGCAAAAAGAATTCTTATGGACGTAGTGGTCGCCGACATCCCTCCGAAGTATGGTATGTTTTTATCTAGTCCATGGGGTGTCAAGCTTGGAGGATCTCTCCAGCTTGACATGACATATGCTACGATTCCAGTTTTTGGAGGACAATACACACGTCTTTACAGAGAAACTAGGTTGGCATTCACGGTAGGTGATCCACATAACCCAAATAACCACCCTGTATATATGGTTGATCAAGATTTAAGAAATTGTATCTTATCTATTGATGATTATTTTGAGGTAGGTATAGACAAAAGTTGTATAGAAGAAAAAACAGAAAAAGAAAAAATTAAAAAAAATGCATATAGCACTAGTGTATGGAAGATGTTTTTTGACGGTGCTTCATCTTACCTTGGAGCTGGAGCTAGGGCACTCCTTGTGTCTCCTGATGATCAATTTGTAATCCCCTTTTCCTATAGGCTACAGTGGAATGTGGACTACACAAATAATGTATGCGAGTATGAAACCTTAGTGCTAGGGTTAGAAGCCGCTAGGAGAATGAAAATAAAAAACCTCGAAGTCTTTGGTGACGTCGAGCTAATCATAAAACAGGTAAACCGACAGTACCAGGCCAAACATCCTAGGCTGAGGTCCTATAGGAATTGCGTCTGGGATCTGATTGACAATTTCTTCTCCTCTGTCAAGGTTCTTTTCATTCCAAGAACTGAAAACCAACAGGATGATGCGTTAGCCAAAGCAGCCTCAACGTTCACACCTCCCACTGCATTTAAACTAAAGTATCACTTACAAATGAGGCACCAGCCTTCTATACCGAATACCATATAGCATTGGAAAGTCTTTGAGGATGATGAACAAATTCGCAAATTTTTGGAATCAATAAACGAGTTTGCCGAAACGCACGCTGACCAAGAAAACCAAAATGAGCCCATTTGGATCATGCACAAAGGAGATGATCCTCAAGAGTTTCACAATAAAATCGCGAATCACCGAATGCTTGTTCTTAAAAATAACCAGATACCCAAGGGCCTGATTCCCTTGGAAATATTATTCAATCAAGTTGATATCCCTTCAAAATCCACCCTACAGCCTCAACCTGAAGAGGTTGCGGATTGTGACATAGGTACTACAGAAAACCCTCAGTTGGTGAAGCTATCCAAATATCTGTCCCCAAAAACCAAAAATAAATACGCGGAGTTGCTTAGAAAGTACAAAGACATTTTTGCTTGGTCATATGAAGAGATGAGGACCTATGAAACCTATGTGATAGAACATAAGATACCTCTGAAGCCTGGTGTCAAACCCTTTAGACAAAAACTCAGACAAATCAATCTTATTTTATTGTCCGTGATCGAAAGGGAAGTCAAAAAACTCCTAGATGCAAAAATAATTGCACCATTGAGATACTCTAATTGGGTAGCAAACCTGGTCCCGGTTAGAAATAAAAACGGGGAAATTAGACTGTGTGTTGATTTCAGAAATCTAAATAAGTCATCCCTCAAAGATAATTACCCCCTACCCAAAATGGATCATGTTTTAGAAAAGGTAGTTGGGGCAAATAGGATCTCAATGATCGACGATTTTTCCGGGTACAAACAAATCGCCATCTGTGAACATGATAAAGAAAAGACAGCCTTTACCACCCCTTGGGGTACATTTATGTATGACAAGATGCCTTTTGGTTTAATGAATGCAGGTGCTACTTTCCAACGGGCTATGGATATTGCTTTCATTGGCGAAAGAGACAAATTTGTGGTTATCTATCTTGATGATCTAACCATTTTTTCTAAATCTGATGAAGATCATCTGATACATCTCAAGCAGACGTTTGAGAAATGTTGCACGTTTGGTTTGTCTTTAAACCCCAAAAAGTCTCACTTTGCTATGCAAGAAGGTAAACTCTTGGGCCATATTGTGTCTCGATATGGAATTAGAATTGACCCTAAAATAATTGAAGCTATAGACACAATAAATATTCCTAGGAATGTAAAAGAGATTAAGTCATTCTTAGGAAAAATAATTTTTTTGAGGAGATTTATTCCAAACTTTGTTGAAATCGTGAAATTGATCACAGATATGCTAAAGAAAAACAGTGAAGTGAAATGAACAACAGAAGCTAAAGCATTGTTCATACACATAAAAAAGGTTATAAGCGAGGCACCCGTACTAGAAAGCCCTGATTATCTAAAGGATTTTCTTATTTTCTCATTCGCCTCCGAACACACACTCACTGTTGTTCTCCTCTAAAAAATGAAGAAGGTTTCGAGAAACCAATAGCCTTTTTTAGCAAAAGTCTTAGAGATGCGGAACTTAGATATAATATAATGGAAAAACAAGCATATGTTATGGTGAAGGCGTTAAAGGCTTTCAGAATCTATGTGTTGCATTCTAAGGTAATTGTGTACGTACCCACTAGCTCCGTAAAAGATATTTTGGTTCAGTCTGACAATGATGGCAAAAGAGGATGGTGGCTTGCCAAAATTCAAGAATTCGACTTGGAGATAAAACCACCAAAACTAGTAAAGGGGCAAGGTTTAGCTAAACTCTTAGCTGAATCAAATTTTAGAGCTCTCGGAATAAATGGCTTACAGGGAGGTGAAGAGTGTGTGGACATGAATGAACTTGATGAACAAATAACTGAAATCAGAATCAAAGAGAGGTTCTCTTCATCAAATTGGTACAAAGACATAGTGTCCTACTTGTTGACCTTGCAGTGCCCAAGTGACTTACCCCCATCTAAAGCCAGAATGTTGAAGCTGCATGCGGTCAAGTACTGTATATCCAAAAGACAATTGTATTGGAAAGACCCACTTGGCTTCCTGTTGGTTTGTTTGGTTGAATCAGAAACAAAGAAGGTCATAAGCCAATTTCACGAAGGTGTGTGTGGAGGACATCACGCCTGGAGGGAAACTACTTATAAGATCCTGAGGGAAGGATATTATTGGCCCAAACTTTACTCAGACATCAACGCCAAGGTTCGAGCTTGCAACCCTTGCCAATTTTTCATAGGTAAACATAAACTCCCAACAATGCCATTGGTTCTGGTCAAAACGAAAGTTCCTTTTCAACGATGGGGATTAGATTTCATAGGAGAAATTAATCTTGATTCTAATGCTCAACATATATGGATCCTGACTGCTACAAATTACTTCACCAAATGTGTGGAAGCTATTCCAACTAGAAGGGCTACGGATTCGGTGGTAATAGATTTCCTAGAAGAGAACATTCTGTCTAGATTCGGCTACCCCCGAAAGATAGTCACAGATAACACACAGGCTTTTAAATCTATGGCTATGGTTAGTTTTTGCCAAAAGTATAACATCGTACTTGGTCATTCCATGACATATTACCCCCATGGAAATGGCCTAGCCGAGTCTTCAAACAAGAGCCTAATCAATATAATTAAGAAATTCTTGAGCGAAAACAAGAAATCTTGGCATGTTCATTTGAAATACGCTCTATAGGAAAATCGGACAGGCACGAAAAAGTCTATCGATACTTCTCCTTTCCAAATGGTGTACGGGACCGATGTAGTGTTACCTATAAATCTAGCGCTTCCCATAATGAAACTTTGGCAAGATGAGAAGGAAGAACCAAATCATGTCACAAAAAGGATAAATCATCTGATTGAAGTCCAACAACACAAGGCCGAAGTAGACGAAAGGTTGCAGAAATAACAGGATGACATGAAAGCGCTATTCGATCGTAAAGCCAAAGACAAAGATTTTATCCCGGGAGATTTGGTTTTAAAATGGGATGCGAGGAAGGAGGACTCGACAAAACATGGTAAATTCGATCACATCTGGTACAGACCGTTCAAGGTAACAACTCCTGAAGGAAAAAATTCATTTCTGTTAGATAATTTGGACGGTAAAATCCTCAACGCCCTTGTCAACGAGCGTTATTTAAAAAATTATATGGAATAATTGATTTCCAAAATTCCCATTGTATATACCGTTTGATTTTCCTTTTTATTTCATAATTTCCTTTGGTAAGTCTTCTTCCTAAAAAAAATAAAAATAAAAAAATAAATAGGTTAATGTTTTTCTAGAAGTAGGGATACAAAATTTGCAATGTATTCAATTCTTTTAAAAGCCCTAATACTCTTCGTATTGTTCCCTTACAGGATTATGGTTGGCAGCCTGACAAGCGAAAGTAGCAAACATACAAACTTATATCGAAAGATAAATTCGCCGAAAATAGGTGATAGATAAGATTTTTCGTTATTTCAAAAGAGAACGAAAATGGTAAGGCAAAGGTGTGAATTCCAGAAAAGTTTATTTTTTCAAACAATGGTTTTTTTTTTAAAGTGCGGTGATTGTCTCGTAAGTGTGATATGTCACTAAAAGAATGATTTCAAAATATAGGCCCTAAGAGTTTCACCTAGAATAAGATAAGAGGTAATTAAAATAAACAAAGAGAGAAAAGCGTCTCGGAGAAAGAGTTGGGTTTAATTCATGACCCCTGTTTTTCGATTTCCAAGTCTTTCTTCGTCGCCCCTTTCTACCCTTGGTTTTTCCTTCTTAAAAGACCAAATATCTTTCTAGGTTTCCCATAGAGGGAGAAGAGATTATGTCTTAGCTTTGGAAGCTAAAAAACAGTTCTTAAAAGGTAGACCAGTCCTCATAACTCCTCACTCTCCGACTAAACAAAATTATGCTTAGGTCGATCCTGACTCTCCTAGGTTTCTTAACAGTTTTCTAAGGATTTAGGCTTGCTCAAAGGAAGACCCCTGGAATTAATCTCCCCCTTTTTCCCTGCAGACTAAGGTGCTTTGAAAGTTAAAAAAGGGTTGGTCCAGGGTAATCAAAACAAGTTGATAGACCTACACTACAAATTTTACACAGATACCATCCCTGGTATACTTACTACCACTGATTGCCCCCACTTCGTGTTCAAAAAGTAAAATATAAGACATATGGTGAAAGGAAATTCATATTTGATTTCCCCCATCTAGTCCAAGAAGACAATGAAAGGAAATTCATTTAAATGATTGCCCTCGTCTCAACATTTAAATGCATACTTATGATTTGAAGTGGTGAAAGAAAATTCAATAAAAAGGGACAGATAACTTCACCGGGGTACTGAATAGGTTCGCTGGTAGTGAAGCAATATCTGAGGTATCTGTAAGGCTGTCAAATGTAATTTTCACTCTACTCTGGTTACCAGCCTTTTCGAAACCGGATCTGCATCCCAAGTCCAGACAAGGCTCCCTAATTAAAAACATGAAATTTACTTTGTTTGATGCAAGCCAAAATCCGCAAGATCTGTTGGATTCCCTAGGATTGTTTTGATCATCTCAAAGCAGACTTAAATTCAGTAGCGAGAAGGAGAAGATCAAGAATGGGGTTGCAGCTGAGTTTACAACGTTGAGAGTTTTGAAAAGCTTTTCAGAAGTAAACAGGAAATCTCTTTTTCCCTATGTATCCCCTTCCTAAGCAAGTTCTACAGAAAGAAGCCATTGACTCCATTTACCCAATAAAGGCACTAAGTCTACCTGTTCTCCTCGTCCCACAAGGAGACGAGGTCCCCGATTGGAGCCTATGTTGAAACATTTATTAAATTTTTTATCTTCAAAACTAAAACCTTCCTTTTTCGGGTTTCGGCTTTTCATAAAGCATAACCCTCACTATCATTTTCAAAAGGTCGGTACCAAAATCTCGACAAGCTTTATTCTTTAAATAATAAAAGGCAAAAAACCAAAAATGTTATAAAAGTCCCGACGCGCTTTCTGTAAAGTTATTTTTTAAATCATGAAAAGCTTAAACCCTAAAGAAGTTAAGACTAACTTTTAAAAGTTTTTTGGGGTTCAAGGTTTACTGAGAACATATGTTTTAATGCATTTCCAATCGCAGAATCTCAATCCCTGATTTCCTCAAATATGGAAGGTACTAATTATTAAAGACTACGTTAATTGTATCGCAATTTCGAGATACGGGGTTCAATGATAACATACCTCTTTTCAACATGATCCCCGAAATCCTGAAACGTGAAGTCCCGACTCATAATCTATGTTTAAACTAAATTAATCCTGTTTTGGAAGTTAGTCCTTAATCCTGATTAATTAATTCACTAATACGAAAATTTAAGGCTTAAGTTAATCGTATTACGATTTCGAGATTCGTGGTTCATCGATGACATACCTTTTGACAACACGATCCCCGAAACCCCGAAAGAATCAAAGTGGGTTTAATACTGATTAATTAATTTACTAAAATGAAGTTAAATCCTAATTTAAACTTGTCGTGATTTTGCAATTTCGGAAATCAGGATTCAGCGATAACATACCTCTTGTCAACACGTTCCCCGAAATCCCGAAACGCGAAGTCTCGACTCTTAATCTGTGTTTAGTCTAAATTAATTCGGTTTTAGAAGCATGATTAATGACAATCAAAATTTTTAGGTTTGTTCACGTTTCGGTTTCCTATTGAATGAAATATTCCGAATTTTGAATTCAAAAGCGTCAAAATGTGGCCTCTTTAATAAAGGATAACTGATGATATGTGACACTAATGTGTATCTTAGTAAATATCCACTACATTCAATGTATTGAATTCTTGTCAGCTGTGTCAGTACCTTCATCGTTAAATGAATTAAAAGAGAGTTTAAAGGTATGTGTTTCGCAACATATTTTGTTTCATACTATCAAGCATAAGACACATTCAGTTGAGCTCATACACTCCTTTTATGTGACAAGTTTTTCATCTAACATAAAATCATGGCACCAAAGAAAGCACCGAAGAAGAGTGAAGATACAGAGGAGATGCGTAACCCAGAAGGAGATATCATATCCGACATTACGTCGCACACCATCAACTCAATTAAATCCTGGACACAAATCTCTGAATTCCTGGATTACGAAATCAAGAATTCTCCTACTGATTCCGAGAATCACTTTCAGAATATAGTAGAATCATAGCTTCATAAGATCGTAGTGCGCCCTCAGATTATGGCATACAACGACATGATCAATTGGGCCTTGGAAAAGGTTGATATCCCGACAAGAAACATTTTAAATGATCAAGGGGTCATTGTCGGCTCATTCAGGCCAGAACATATACAAGTATTGTATAATATCTCACCAAATCCTAAGTACATTTATAATACCAAGTTTTTAGCTGAATTTCAAAGGAAGGAGTGTACTGAGGCAGACCGAACTTATCCCAATTTAATCAGAGAATGATGGAGATGTCCATCAAAGTTTAGGGCCGATACCCATGGGGTTTATGCCACAACATCTTTGAACGAGTACATGGTCTATGTAGCCATTATGTTGTGTAGACTTTTCGGGAAAAAGAATCCCTACCATTTTCCTGCTGAATGGGTCCCCTTTTTAGAAGAAGCATCGGAAGGATACACTTTTAACTGGAGAAAGATCTTGTCTGATAACCTAGCTCAGGAGGTTTCAAATTACAAAGTTGCAAGATATAAAGGTCAGTCAGTGGCCTTTTACATGTCAATGCACATTATGGACGCAATCTGCTTTGTGACTCCTTTTCCCCTGATGAATTGGAGTTGGAACATAACCTGCCCCGAACCCATTCACGAGTATCACTCTGTGCTATGGGAAGAAAATGATAAGAATGTGTTTTATGAAATTTGTCATTTCATAGTAATTTCAATGCATAAAATGTTTTATGGCTGTGAACCCCCTCGCATTTTTGAGTCAGTCTCAGAAAATCTCAAAGCAATAGCCGATTGGTTTGTTGATGAAAACTTCTCTTACATTAGGGTTTATGGGTGCTCAATCCCCCCTCACGCACTTTAGAAATTCTTCCCGGACAGACTGGTATTGAGGGATGTAGCACATCAAATAGTGAAAGGTGGTATTGGAATAGAGCTAAAGGCAACTCAAAAGAAATCTTGGCCAATCTTCTCTGTGTATATTGAGAAATTTTCATTACTAAACCTAGGCCATTCTAAAGTGGAAGTCGAAGCACTAGAAAAAATAAAATTGGTAGATATTGAGCATAGAAAGCATGACCCTTATCAATTAGTAAGCAGGCATTTGATGCACTGTAATATGAAAGCTTATGAACATGAAAAATCGGTTTATGATGATATATTCAAAGAGGTTAAAACTTACGAGGAGGTATTGAACAGGGTATGGGCCTTATCACCCGACTTACAGACTAGTTTCATGCCCTTCCAAAGTCACAGGCAAAGTTGTTTGCCAAAAATTTTGCAGGGTGAATCCATGACCCCTCCTCCAGAGTAAGAAGGGCCTCCCCCAGGCTTTGAAATAGATGTACAGGATAAAGAAAATACAAAGGGAAAAATGAAGGAGATTGAAATACCTTCACAAGAAATAGAAGTTCCTCAGACAGAAAAATCAGAGGTAGGGAAAGGAAAGGAGTTGGAAACATCCCCAGAAATCCCTGAGGATGTTCCCAAAAAAGTAGGAGGAACAACATCGACGGAAATTGGAAGTCCCATTACTTATTTGACTCCATTACAGTCTACCTATGGAAACCCCCAAGAGGGAGCTCTATACATTAGTGATCTTGAGCCTATTTCTAGAGATGAGATTCCTTCCTCCAATTATTTTTTCAGTAAAAAGAGAAAGGCCATCCTAAAACAAGAAATGCATCCAAGAGGAGATATGATGATTAAAAAGCACAAGATAATTATAGATGTACAAAAACTTAAAGAGTGAGAAATCGCTACAGAAATAGCAGGCACAATGGGAGCCTTAGCATCAACAAATTTATACTTTGTGGGTAGTTTGACAACTATGTTGGAGAAGAAAGATCATATGATAGCTCAGCTACAAAGTAAATTAAAGGAGACTGAAATAAGTATCAGTCGGGAGATAAACAAGGGTCTAGAACGAGCCCGATTCAATGACATTCAAGAAATTCAAAAACTGAAATTAATCTTAGATGAAGCAAACCTGAAAATACAGGTCATACAACAACAAGAAATGAATAAACAATTACAAAATAAGATTAATTTCATTCAAAATCAAGTGGTAGAACTTGAAATATTCCAAGCTCGAGTGTTAGAAATACATACAAAGATAGAAAAAGAGCAACAAGGAGTGCTTCTTAAGCTAGAATTTATTCAAAATTACTTTCAAGAAACAAGTAAATCCTTGGAGAGAATTCTCTTGAAAGAGAGAGAAGTGAAAGCAACCAGGACAACTTTTCAAAAAGTAGTGGCTCTTTCCACAAAAGAGGAGGTCGCAGAGACTCAAAAGTTATCTGTTTCAGAGCAAATTAAAGGTGATATAATACTCAAGGTATGGGAGGAAAACCTCGCAGAAAACAAGAAAATAACCAGAGAGGTTAATGATGATTGTCAAGGAATTTTCAACCTTTTAGATAAAGCTTCTCTGAACATTGGAAGAAACAATTGTCTAGGTTTGTTAGGAGAAATTAACATTGTTAAGCATCAGTTAAGACTCAAGGAGGATCTGGAAGAAATTCAGGTGGAGATCCCACAAATAAAGGTAATCAATGTCACTCAAATTGACAAATGGATAGTGATGTCGAACTTAAAGTTACAAACTATTAAGTTCACAAGAAAGACAATCAAAGACCTCCTGCCTGAACTACAGAGAAAGTTCTTCCTATTTGAGGCAAAAGATATTCCAGAAGCTCCTAGAGTTTTGGTATAGTTCCGGGTAAAATGTATTCGCTGTCTTAAAATAGAAGAAGGAAGTTCATCAACGAAGACATGAAATAATGTTATGGATATTTCCATCATTAAAATAATAAAGAAGTTAAAATAGAAATGTAAACGATTCAACATTGCTCATTCATGTAACCGTTAGTTTTCGGAAGTTAGTTAATCACCAACGGGAAAAATATTTGGTGATCATGTATAAATATAATTTCACAAGACTGAGAAGACTCTTTTTGTTTTTTGGGAGCCGATTGTATTAGAAGTTTTCCGATTTACAATGATATAGATAATGCATAAGAGATTCTGAATTCTGTCACCTTGAAGTTATGTGTTCCTTCACTCTGTTTTCAATATCTTTCAATATCTTTTATTCCATGTCTTTCTAATGAATGATCAGCTATAGTTTAATTCAAAATTCTACTGTATTTTGAATTTATTTGATTATCTAATCATTTACAGTTTTTCCTCTGTGATTGCTATCAGCAGTTTCAAGACCTGTAGCTCTGTTGGATGGTTATATCTTATACTCCATTAGAAATTTTGTTTTTCTCCGCTTCTTCTGTTATGATATGAGATTCTGTCAAGATTAAAGCCTCATATTCTCCAACAGTGTTTCTTTGTTTTTATTCTAATATTCTCAAATTACTTTAAGTACAGGAAACTACCTTTACTGTTATTATGTTATTATTTTGAGTTCCAAAATTCCTTTTCTATTTCATCCCACAAAACTGAAGAAACAATTTCTAAATTTTTTTATAATTTAATAAAATTTTAATCCTTATGACTGTCCCAAGTAATAGACAACCTAACATAGAACCCGACCTAGAGGATTGAACTAGCATCGCTTTAAACTTATTTAATACTATCTTGCAAACAACAACTACCCGAGTCGAATTAGAATGCTCATGGGCAGTTATTGAGAGAGAAATCAACATCCAAGAAAAATGGGAAGCTAGATAGAGACAGTTGAGAAACCAACTCTGATTTACCCTTCACTTTTGATTCTTACTCCTCGATTCTCTTTATCTTTTCGGATTCCTTGATGGTATACTTTAGAGCCTTAAAGTATAAACTCAGGAACAACACTATCTTTGTCTATATCCCTGAAATCGACACAAAGCCAAACCTCCCCACTCTTCTTTTTTACAATGATAGGATTTTAGAGCCACTCTGAATAATTGATTGAAAAAATTATTATAGCCTTATTTAAATTATCTAATTCCACTTTTACTAATGGTTTCAACTTAGGATTAATTACTCTTAGCTTCTTCCTGTCAAGATTTACACCTTCTTTAAGTGGTATGATATGATGAAAAATGGACTTATCATATTCCTTCAAATAATCATAAGTCCGGGAAGAAATATCATAAAATTCCTTGAACAGAGAAGTATATTGATCACTTTCTTCCTTTGTACAACTAGTACCAAGAATTATACACTTGGGAGCATCATGAGTACCAGTATTTTTCTTTTGTGTTTCTTGGACTTTTCTGATAGATACTTCCTATTTTAAATATGGATATTTTTTTTATCATCCCTTGTGAAAATAGACTCATAACTAAGACAATATTTTAAAACAAATACATGATTTTGATCATCAATGCTTTCAATAGATTCATTTAAGTCAGCGATAAAATCAACTAGCTTCTCATTATTTTCAAAGACTTGCACATAATATTGATTGTTAGGTATTGAAGGCCTGTAAATTCTTTTAACAAAAAATGTATTATGACTTTGAGAATCATCTAGGTTGAAGAGAGATGCAACAACTGCCAACGAATCAACCTTCCTATTATTATATCGAGGAATGAAAGAGATGTTGAATGAATTGAAAGATTCCATGAGTTACAATCCTCTTTTTGCATAGTATTTCAGCGTCTCTTTCTTAATTCTATACCTTTTGTTGATATAGTTTATGACCAATTACGAGATGCCATTTAATACAATATTTTCATCTTTTATCTGGAGTGCCAGATTCATTCCTTGTATTAGTGCTTCATGCTCTGATTCATTATTAGTACATGGAAACTACATTCTGATTGCATGCAGATATATAATGGACTAAGGAATTTTAAAAACAATCCCTACTCTACTTCCATATTTTGAATAGGCTCCATCAAATGACATCTTCCATAAACCCTAAAAATATTCTTCTTTCTCTTTATTTATAGGGTTGACTTGTTCTAGACTAAGAACAACGTAATTTCCAATCCCAACATCAATATAGTTTTCCAATACTTCAATCTCTTTCTTTCTAAATAATTTTAGTTTCCTAGTTTCCCAAGGAAATTTGACCATCATTCCATCTTTGTTTGGAAACATCATACAAATCCCATCATTCATAATATATCCTCCATTCATAGAAATCTAGTCTCTCCCCAAAACAACACCATATGTAAGAGGTAAATCTACAAAAATAATAGTAAAGATTGTGGTGATATGTGGAGCTATAGTTATCCATGCACAAAAGTATTTTATCTCACCATAAGCTGGGACTTTTCTTGAGTCAATTGCATATATATATTTCCCAGCTTCATAATACTTGGTACATCCCATTCCTAACGCCTCCATAATTGATAAAGGAATAATGTTGTTGGTTTCTCTACTATCAACCAAACAATTATGCAATACTACATCATGGTTTTCTATAGTTATGTAGAATGGGGGGACTTTTTCGCTTAGTCTCACTGATGAAAATTTTTGTTGTTGCTTGGAATTCATAACAACACCTTCTATTATTGTGCTTGAATCATCAAGCATATTTAAAATATTTTCCCTTTGTTGTGGTATATTTACCACCTCCATGAAAGGCAACGTAATTCGAAGTTTGGCTAAATCATCAATCACATTATACGTCATTTGTTGTGGAGTCTTTGAATGGATAACAATTGTATGTTGCTTTGTTGATTTTGCAGTATTTTCTTTGGTATTTTATTTTTGAGGGGCCTCTTTTGTTTTGAACTTACTCACTTGTGCTCTTGTTTGGAAAACATTCTCTTGTGAAATATCAGGGTCTTCTTGTTCATCAAAAATAAAGAAGGATGATGTTCCTTCATATGCCTTTATTGACTCTAAGATCTCAACTTGGGTGATGTTGGGATTTTTATTATCATTCTCAAAACTTTCTTCTTCGACGATATCTTCCAATACCACAACAATGGGATTTGGCACTCTTGGTGCTTTGGGTCTATACTCTTCATTTTTGTCATTTCTTACTCTCTGTTCTTACACTGGAACTATTATATTTTGATTTGTATGGAAAACACTTTCACCCCTTTTCAACCTTGTGTGCTCATTCTACATCTCCTTAATAGTTCTTTTAATTTGAATGATTTTGTTCTTTTTCTCATCTCCTAAGTAGCTACTGGATCATTTTTTACATTAGGGGGAACCCCTTGGAGGATTCCTCCACCAATTCCTCGATTTTAAACATTTATTGAGGTTGATGGTCCTTGATTTGATATAACAAGAGTGTGGTTTTGTCTCTGTACTTTCCCTAGAATGATCTTAGGGTCATCATTGGTATCTAGCATAAATTATTCCATCTTCATTGTTTTTTGATTGGCTCCCTCTAAATCATTTGTTTGTGAAGACCTAATGGAATAATTTACATTTGTAGGCATTGCATTCTTATAGCAATCCAAGAAAACAAGATCATTTGGTCATTGCTCTTGTGGAATTTGATTCAAGGTCTTGAATAATCGTAGATTGAAATCTCTTATTATTTCTCACTTTTTGAGATGAATTTGAGTGAACTGAGTGAGTAACATATGATATGCAATGGGAGGTGCATACATATTCATAGACATGTTCTCTAGGTCATCAAATGATCTAATTGATTTGGTAGGGAGAGAAAGGTACCATTCATAGGCTTGCCCAATTAATTTCTATAAAAAGACTCTCACCATCACATAGTCATGATAAATTATATGAATTTCACAAACAACTAAGAATTGATCCATGATTCTATTTGGATCCATAACCCCATCTCCTAAAAAAATGGAAAAATTCCTTCAGGGAGGGTCGTTAATGTATGTTGTTCTCCTGGAAAATTAAGAGGGTTGGAACTAGACCTTGTTCTTGTGACTCTTTGTCTTTATTCTTGATTCTAGAACTTTCACCAACTTTAGGAAATCAATTTTTTTATTTTGCTTCTCGCTAATGGATATTTATAAGATTCCATTTTTTCTTGGATTCAAACCCTTCTTCTTTGTCTCAATTCTATCTCTCTTTCTTCTTCTCAAGAAAGGGTCTTCAATGATATTTCGAGGTCTTCTCGACTTCTTGTTTTTGTTATTTCCAAGTCGTACAATTGATGCAGAACACTTGTTTGATTTATGAGACCAACTGTTAGAAAAACAGGATCACAGAGCAATAAAATAAAACAAATGCGGAAATAAAACAAATAAGATACACAATACAATAGAGACACAGATATACGTGGTTCACCCAGTGTGGGCTATGCCCATGAGAGAAATTTCTGGGTCCTTCCTTTATTATTATCCAGCAAATGAAGGGATACAACCTACAATAAACCCATTGTAACTTCCTTTTTTTTCTCTCACAATCTCCTCACTCAGAATACAATATTCGCTATGATACATAGCTGCAATACATTTCCCTCATAAAAGGGGGCTTCCTTCTAGGGAAAAAAACCCTAACATAAATTCTACTGATAGATCTGCGAGCTTATAATGAATGGTCTAGATTTACAATTAAATTACAATATACATTTACAAGGCAATTTTTCCTTCGGGGGGTTCACCCCTGAACCCCCGT
>SNQJ01S0014896.1:337100-389286 GCA_010110895.2 Picea sitchensis | reverse complement strand
TCTATTAATGAAAGAAATGTACAGAGACTATAAAAATACAGAGTGAAAGACTCGCTAGAATGGTGGCAGCTTATCTTTGAGAAGAGATGTGACGGCTACTCGCATTCGCAAGAAGATGATTACAATGAGGCTCTGAAGGCATTTTTTACAATAAACGGGAATTCCAAAAGTCCTAGACATCCAAAAACCTAACCCTAGGGGATGAAGCGCCAAAAGTCATGTGGGCCCCATTTGGGTAAGTTAGTACATCAACTTCCCGGGGTCGTAACTTTTGCATACAATCTCCGTTTTAGGCGTATGATAGCTTGTTGGAAAGGTATCATAGAGGAGATTCATTTTGGGGGATCAATCATGACTTTTCCTATCATTTAGAACCTTTATATCGAAAAACATTCATTTAGGCCCTCAAAATGGCCCCGGAAGTTAAAACATGCTAAATATAGTAAATTGCCAAAATTGCCAGAAAGCTATTTTGAGCCAGTTGGAAAAGGTGGGTGGCCACCGATATCCACGTGGATCATCAGTTCACTATTCCTTTTATGTAATTAATCTCAAAGTCATAATCGCTAAGCAATTCCAACCAACGTCGTTGTCGCGCGTTCAGGTCGCTTTGCGTAAAGATGTGTTGTAGTCCACAGTGGTCCGTCTTTAGTCCAATTTTTCATCCAACCAGGTAGTGTCTCCAAACCTTCAAGGCATATACGATGGCTAACAACTTTGAATCGTGCGTCGCGTATTTCTCCTCATGCCTTCTCAGTTTCCTCGAGAAATACGCGATCACTCGATCATCTTGCATCAAGACTCTGCCTAATCCTTCCTTGGATGCATCATTGCATACCAAGAAGTCCGCATCCATGTTAGGGACCTTTATTATCGGTGTTGTTTTCAACATCTCCTTGAGCCTCCGAAATGCTTCCACGTATTTCTCAGTCCAAAAAAACTTCTTGTTCTTCTTCTACAATTCCGTGATCGAATTTGCTATCTTCAAAAATCCCTCGATGAACCGTCAATAGTATCCTGCTAGACCCATGAAGCTACGTACTTCCGGGACGTTCGTCGGCGTAGGCCATTCCATAATAGCCTCGACCTTTGCTGGATCCACGACGATACCTTCGCCGGATATGACATGCCCTAAGTAGTGAATCTTCGCTTGATAAAATGAGCATTTGGACAACTTCCCAAACAATTTGTTCTCTCCCAGACACTATAGTACCAAGCGCAAGTGCTCGTCATGTTCCCTCGTCATTCGAAAGTAAATCAAAATATCGTCAATGAATATTTGGACGAACTTGTCCAAGTACTCACGGAACACCCCGTTCATCAAACTCATAAATACCCCTAGGGGGTTTGTCAGTCCAAATGGTAAAACAATAAACTCGTAATGTCCAAACCTCGTCTTAAAGGCAGTATTAGGGACATCATCCTCCTTGATCCATAACTGGTGATACCCTTATCGCAAATCAATCTTTGAGAACATCGTCGCACCCTTCATCTGATAAAACATATCATCTATTCTCGGTAATGGATATTGATTATTAATCGTTGCCTTGTTCAATTGACGGTAGTCAATGCAAAGCCTCCANAATAACAGGCGCACCCCACGGTGACACACTTGGATGTATCAGTCCCAGATCCAACATTTTTTTCAGTTGCATTCTCAACTCCTGTAACTCTGGTGTCGACATCTGATAAGGCACTCTAGCTATCGGTTCAGTCCCCGGTTTTAGGTCTATAGTAAACACCAATTCCCTCTTCAATGAAATCCTAGGTAACTCCTCTAGAAATTTGTCTGCAAACTCTCTCACCACCGAAAGGTGTTCTAGACCTTCCACTACTCCCTTCTCGTTTAACGCAAGGATCGCATAAAGCTTACATCTCTTGTGCATGCTCTTTTGTAGTTGCAAGGAAGAGATGAACCTCAGGGAAACTCCCTAGTTCCAACCTACAATCACGCATCTCTATCCCTCATCATCGACCAAGGTCAACCATTTCATCTTACAGTTGAGTATCATCTCATGTGATTCCAACCAGTCCATACCGATCATGAAGTCATAAGATCCTAAGATCGTGACGTATAGGTCGAACCTGATGAAAAACTCTCCTATTTTAAGGGAACAACCCATAACCCTTCCTCCAACCTTCTATTTGGCTCCTGAATCCATCTCTACAAAGATAAACTCATCATATTCGACTGCCTTTAACTTAATCCTTTTTAGTGTTGTACCAAAAATGAAACTCTCGGTAGCACCGGGATCTATCAAAATACTAAGGGTCTGGTTAGCGACGATACCTGACATCTCGAGCACAGTCGATTGGTGCTCCGCCTGGTGGTTATTCACCACTACAAGAATCCGATGGGCCTTGCCCAAAATTCCCACAATAGTGGGTCCGACCAATCCAAATCTCTAGTCCTCTCCACTGGGCAGTCATGCTGGTAATGTGGCTCCTCACATTCCAACACACCTTTTTCGATCCAGAAATCCTGGAACCCGAAGTAGAAGCTTGATTCTAATACTGAGGCCAACACAAACTTGTTGACCTTAAGTTTCTTGAAACATATGCGGAGCGTATCGAGGCAGATCCAAACGGGCCTCATGCTCGGGCACCGTGAGGCTGCCTTGTCGCAAGGCATCAAACTCGTTGAGATGACGCTCAACGAATTTCTCAGAAAGATACCTCTCCTGGAACTGTTCCTCGAACAGTTCCCATGACATGTCGTCGATGGTCATGTTCAAAGTGGTAGGAGCATCTTACACCATAGAAGAGCACTCCCCTTCAGTTGAAAAACCACCATGTGGAACTTCATGATGGAGATCGTAAACGCGAAGCATTAAGCACAACGCCTTGCTCTGCAACCATGCCTCGATGACATTGTCATCTGTGACACTCGTGGACACTAGATTTCAACTCTCTCGAGTTCTCAGTGGATGCTAACAGTACTAGCTAGGGCGCGATGTGGGCCCTTAGGGTTACAGGTGCCCTGGCCTCATCTCAGTACTGATGGTGAATCAAGGCCCCTAACTTTACCTGGAAGGGCCTTGCCAGACCATCTTCATCCCTTACAACAAGTGAATCTAGCCCAAGGACATATTCTTCCCCTTGGGGGTTCGACTCTGAGGGTGTGGGAACTTCTGGAGGTGTCACACCTCCTTCCATGGCACCACGATGCGAACCTCTGAGGAATCCTCTAAAAGCGATCACCACATCAACAAGTTGAGGTTTTTAATTAATGCAACCGTTAATAATCACAGGTTTACTATAGTGGAAAGCCTGGCAGTCCACCGTCGTAGGGTTGGACCCGCTCTGATACCACATGTGACGATCCCATCGTTACGACTACAAGTGAAGCAAAAGTGCAATTTTTTTTTTTAGGCAAGAAGTCGACGACGACAACAGTTTAACCACACCACTGATGACGAACGCAAGCACACAGTCCAGGAAACAGGATACTATGACACCATGCATAGGCACAAGGGCAACTAGGTGAACATGTGTAGAACAACGAGGAGGAACGACTACCCGCCCGACACAAACAAGACACGCCTACAAGCTAAGAGATAGCATCCCCCTCCCATCACATTGACCTTGACGAACAAGACTAGAACCTCAAGGTGCGCGAACCAACACATGAATGCGTTCAACCCATGCACCCAAGCCAACATATGATGCTCAACCACACTCACACGGAAGGCACCGACTCCGACCAAGTTATCATTCACCACTAACTAATAGGGTGTGCCATAATCCCCTTATCAGGAATCATGTCATCCCCATGTGATAAACGCGTCCATAACTTGGCACAACACATCCTATCTGGACCGAGGACTCTATATAAATTTGATGCACTAGGAAGAAACAATGGACAAGGAGACTACACCCACACCCCAAGCAATGGGTTGAAAAGATGCAAGATGACGTCAACAAGAAAACGCAAGCGGTTACATGACCACGCAACAACCCAACCCATTCATCTAGTCTGAACTGGTCAATACTAAATTAGCTTTAAATACGAATCTACTTTAACCCATCTAAATCACGAAGTCAGTGATTCACCACCTACAGTAACATGATATACAGTTCTATTTTAGCGATTCTAAATCACCAATTTAGACAACCACTATATATCAATGAGCATTAACCACAAATAAAAAATTTAGCAAGCAAATACTACTACTAGTTAATAGATTTCAATTCTTCATTAATCCTTAAACAAATCTGATTCGCAAGTCTAAAATTTACAATTTAGACATTATTAGAATCAATCTAACATTATTACAATCTCATTTAATCATTAATTTAGATCTAAGCAGGCAAATCTAAATTAATCCCAAATTTCAATCTAACTAGCAATTGACATTAAATAACAACATTAACTACATCAAGGTAGAATGCAACAATGAAACCTTTATTAACTCATTAAATCACCACATGTTGTCTATCTATAATAATCGTACCCAATGACAACTATTGATTAACATTAAAAAGAACTATTGAGAAATGACTATGCCAAATAAGCTGGCTAAGTTAATGTGGTTGGTGGTTATAAACATAATCGTCAATTCATAATTTAATGCTATCTTGTTGTTTTAAAATGAAAGTTATATCAAGCTAATCAATGCACACTTGATGTTAATATTAACTAAATCCTACCACGTTGATTATCATTGCTAACCCAGAAAAGGAGGGACGTTGTCCGGAATTAATAAAGCCAATAAAAACGTTGTCAGGTAAGGTAACACGCAAGGTGACAAACAACGGTTTCAAGGGCAGAAGCGCCATCTCCAGAAAGGCGAAATCACAACCTCATAAAGGCAAGAATTTCGCCATGCAGCCAAGGTAACAGATGGCAGTTATTTTGGCAAAAATCATATCACTACTCAAAAACATATCATACATATATACCAGGAAATGTTCACATGTTGAAATAATCACTATTCATGAAGAGAAGCATTAAACTATTATAATTATTCTCCAATTCTTTAAACAAAACATAGTGTCATTTATTATAAAAAAAGATAGATTATTAATGATTGATTATGGTCTCTTTTAAAATTTCGTTGTTGTTTTGCTTACTAATCAATATTGTTTCTTCCTGTGATGGATCTTTCAGGTTATGGACATTTTTCTAGATGACTATCACTATGCAACGAGGCACAATGACAATGCTCCACATTGATTGAGATCATGTTAAACCCGCCACATAGGTGAACATTGGCACACCGATTTTACTGGCTTATTTGCATGATATCACAAGGATAAAAGGAAGCTGGCTTATCTAAAACAAAACAAAATCCATGAAAATGGATAAACGCTAAATTTACATGATTGCCCTTAAGATAAGTGTATAGAATGATCTGGTGGCCGTAATAATCAAGAAAATAATTATTAAAACGTGTCAATACTTGAAGATTGAGAATCTCCAAGACATTTGATGATTATGTTTTAGTTATAGTCTTGACTAAAGAGACTATTATTCAACAAATGAGATTAGATTTTGGGTCTTATTCCATCCATCTTCAGATTCTTGAGATGGATGATGATAACAGATCATCATGAAGGATATCTCCCAACCGTGAACAAAGTTAGCAAAGCACAGAGGTTATATAAGGGTTGGAATTAAACCACTTAGGAGAATTACTCCAGTAAATGAGTAAAAGATATCCTTCGATCATTTTTTCTTTTCTTTAGTAAGTTTTTATTTGGTTTTCTTCAGATGTTGGTTTTCTTTAGTAAATTCGTGGTCAATAACAGGAAAACGCAGTCTTCATTTTCATGGAAAATTCATGGTAAATAACAGGAAACCGCAGACATCATCTTAATGGCAATTTCGTGGTCAATAACAGGAAAACACAGTCATCATTTTCATGGAAAATTCGTGGTAAATAACAGGAAAACACAGACATCGTCTTAATGGAAATTTCATGGTCAATAACAGGGAAACACAATCATCATTTTAATGGAAAATCGTTGTGCCCAACGCACCAAAAGGAATCCACAATGTCGCCATCATTTAAAAGAAAAATCGTGGGGCCACATGCACCAGAATGGAAATTACATTATCGTCAACATTTAAAAGGAAAATCGTTGGGAAATAGAATTATGAGCTCAGAGCTAAATTATCCATCAATATAAAATGCAAGGTTAAATGTACCCATCAATGCAAAATAACGTAGAGTTAAATTTTTCATCAATGCATAAAACACAGAGTAAATTTATCCATTCATGCATAAAAACGCAGTCAAGAATGTGAAAACACAAAGAACAGTAAGAGAAACACAAAGTTCCAAAGGAAAATTCATTGAAATGACTACAGAGGTTCTATCAGCCCAAGCGCATAGAAAATCCAAGGTTAATCCCTTAAGGCGCAGCGACAAAAACAAGCGCAGAGATAAACCAACAAGGATGAAAATAAATCCATACGCAGAGGTACTTTTGCTAGAAGGCGCAAGACAAACAATCATCCAAGGACAAACAACAGAGGTAGATGGCTAACAGGAACGTCCTCCGCTCATCATCCACGCACAGAAAAGCAGGTCGTTGAGATCCATAGGTCTATTAACGCTGAAGCGACGACTGTAGATCAAGCTCCTAGACGACTGCTCTAGAAAGGACTGATGAGCTAGGGACGAAAGAAAAAAACAACCGCAATCATCACAAATCAATATACCACAGGATGTTCAAGACATGTAGGGATCGAGGGCCATGGGAAATCAATATCGAGCTAAAGGCTAAGGGGAAAATTTCAATCATCAACTAGAATTCTAATACAATCATTTTCCTTACCCAATTAAACATGCAGAACTAAAAGCATAATCATACTAACAATCTACCATGCAAACATAAAGGAAGTGTATTGTTTCCCAATCGCCCACTCTGAGTTGATGTCCTGCGCGCTTCGTCCAACTCTTGCTTACCGACCGATGAGACTTCATCGGTACCTCCCAGCCAGGGCTAGGGGTACTCTTCTTCCCCCTTAGCCCCCCGAGCCACAAAGGGGCCACACACACTAACCAGAGAATCAGCTATCTCCCAGCTCACCTCGCAAGGCCTAGCTACCACTCCTCACCGAGCTAGGTATCCCAACTCCCATAAGCTAAGTTATCAAGTACATATTTCTGCAACGTAATGTTACACAAAATAAAAGAGATCCATCATCCTTCTCCTCCCTCCATTATATAGAGTTTCCAAGTCCCTTACTTTCCCAAAATCCCATTTAATTTAATGATTAATAATTTAATTCATAAAAATCCTCCCCATACAAGTGTCACCCATTCCCTTCATTCCTCCATAAATTAATTTCATTAATTAATTAATTACCCCTATTTTCCTCACTCACCCAAAATCAATCCTAGAATCGCTCCTAGGTGTCCCCATATTCCCTTACAAGTTTTAATGACTTCCCCCCTTACCAATTTACTATTTGTGTTCATTTAAAAATCTCTTAAATGCTAGATACCTTACTAAGTTTGACTTTTTGTTTTTTCCCTTGTGTTTTCCCTTTCTTTTTATGTTTCCCTCTTTTCCTAGTTTCCTATTTCTTTTAGATTTCCCTCTTTCCCTTTTCATTTAAAACTCAAATTGGCACGTGTAGAAAATTAACTTTTTCCCTTTTTCCTTTTTAGTTAATAAATTTTTAATTAACATATGAGACAAAACTATTATTTCCCCTTTTTCCCTTTTTAAATTTTATCCCCCAAAATATTTTTATAAATCAAATTAATTGCTTACCCCCTTCTTGTCACTTGATTAATGAAGATTATCATTATTATTTATTTTATTTTTATTTTTACACACACACACACACACATATATATATATATATATATATTTAATAAATAGATAAAAAAATTATCGCAAGTATAATTTAGACCTCGACTTTATTTTCCTAGGCTGGGCGACATTTTATTAGGGGAAAGGTTTTAAATATTCCTTAACACATTATTCGTCCTAAAGCCATCTAGGTTTATCCAATTATTAAATATCAACACGACATGCCCTTCAGGACACACTAGGTGCTCCAAGGGTGTCGGTCGACTCTTTTTGTTTCTCTTGGGCGACATGCCCTTCAGGACGCACTACGTGCTCCAAGGGTGCCACTCACCTCTTTCCATTTTTCCTGCGTGATGTGTCCTTCAGGATGCACCACGTGCTCCAAGGGTGCCACTCACCTCTTGACTGACTTGGTAGACATCAAAAACCCTTGGAGTCAACACTCCGCCAGGTGATCTTGTGGGAGACTAAGGGCCTCTAAGAAATAAGGCCCCTGCCTTATTGTGCGCCCCTTAGAATCATTGTGAGTGACTGTCGCAGTCTTCCCTCACGGCATCGTGGGTCCCCTCGAACTAGATAATTGTTAACCTACAGTTCGAGCCATGACGGGATTGTTAGTAGGTTGTGGCAAGGTTGTTGTCCACACCTCTCCCTCAACATCTCTGGTAGTCCTGCGTGACCCCTCTACACCAATTGTGAGTCTGGTCGGCAAGATATCGTCAGCCTGCATCATCAATGAATCATGTCAGAAATATATCCATAAAAATATCATCTAATCAGATACACTATTATCACATATAAAACAGTCAAACCCCAACAGTTCACTCCCCGACTCGATCCAAAGTCCAAGGGGTTCCATCGATGCCTCTGCATCCTCAAGGTCCAAAATCCTGCACACTCAGTAAAACTGAGTCAATAGCAACTGTCTAAGTCAATGCATCAAAACATGTCATCAACCCATAACACCTCATAATCAAAATCAAATTTTTAATAGTATAATAATCTGGATCACTTGCGAGCAAGTGTCCTCAAAGAATAAGTTCACTCAGCGTGCGCAAGAGTGGGATTTTACACAGTACCTCTCAATTACCTGAGAATCCACTTTACTTCCTCCCAATGTTCTTTATCTAGATTGTTCATATACCTGCTCACAAATCCCATTGCATGTGCAATATCTGGTCTTGTGAAAACCATCACATACATCAAGTTGCCAACTGTTGAAGAATAAGGGACCTTAGACATGTATTATATATCCTCATGTGTCTTGGGACACATTTGCTTAGTTAATTTGAAATGGCTGGCCAAAGGTGTAATAACTGGTTTTGCATTCTGCATTCTAAACCTCTCGAACACCTTCTCTATGTACTCACCCTGAGACAATGTCAATTTGCGATTTTTCCTGTCTCTTGTTATTCTCATACCAAGGATTTTATTTGCAACACCTTAATCCTTCATCACAATAGAATTATCTAATTTCTTCTTGAGCACATTTATATCCTGCATATTAGACCCTGCAACAAGCATGTCATCTGCATACAATAGAAAGATAATATAGATTCCATTTTCTAGCTTTTAAAAATAAACAAAGTGATCAGAATGACATATACTATAACCTTGTTCTATCATAAACCTATTAAACTTCAAATACCACTGCCTTGGAGATTGCTTTAGGCCATACAAGCTCTTCTTCAACCTGCATACCAAATTCTCCTTCCCTTTGACCTCATACTGCTATGGCTGCTGCATATAAATCTCTTCATCCAAATCCCCATGGAGAAAAGTTATTTTTACATCTAATTGTTCAAAATGCAAATCTTCTAGTGCCACAAGACTTAAAATAGTCCTAATTGAAGTCATTTTAACAACAGGAGAAAATATTTCATCAAAATCTATACCTTTCTTTTGTGCAAACCCCTTTACAACAAGTATAGCCTTGTACCTCTTTTTTCCTCCATCTTCTTCCTTCAACTTGTAAAACCATTTATTCTGCAATGCTCTTTTTGCTGCAAGAAACTGAACCAAGTCCCAAGTATGGTTATTTACCAAGGAATCCATTTCCTCTTTCATGCCTTTCTCCCAATTATTTTTACTGTCTACCTGCATTGCCTCTTCATAACATTCTGGTTCACCAGAATCAATCAACAATCAATAATACAATGAAGGAGAGTATCGTTCAGGGGGTCTACTTAACTTGGTAGATCTTCTAACAACACTTGCAGGAGTTTGAGGTACATGTTTCTCCTATTGTTGTACATTTTGATTTTCTGGTTCCTTTGGAGTTTCTTTTTCATTGATCTCATCAAGCACTGTGTATTCTAGTTTTTTGTTTTCCTGTTTCTTTCCCTACAACTGATATTTGTACTTGACCTTCTCATTGAATATGACATTTCTACTCCCAATGATTTTGTTATTTTCATAATCCCATAAGTAATAACCAAAATCATTAACACTATATCCAATAAAGGTACACTTCTTTGATTTTTCCTGAAGCTTTGTTATATTTCCTTTATCAATATGGACAAATGCTTCACAACCGAAAGTCTTAAAAAAATAATAGTTTACATTTTTACATGTCCATGCCTCCTCTAGAATTATACCATCTAAAGATCTTGAATATCCTTTGTTTATTAAGTAAACAATAGTATATACAACATCTGCCCATAACTGTAAGGGAAAATCAACATGCAATCTCATACTCCTTGCACGCTCCATGATTGTCTTGTTCATCCTTTCTGACACACCAGTTTCTTGTGGTTTTCTTGGAACTGTATTCTTTCTATGAATCCCATGGTATGAACAATAATCATCAAACTCCTTGCTGTAATATTCACCTCCATTATCTAATCTAAGACACTTCAACCTTTTTCCTATCTCATTCTCAACCAAAGATTTCCATTTCTTAAAAGTATCAAAAACATCAATTTTTTGTCGAATGCAATAAACCCAAGTTTTTTCTAGTTGCATTATCAATAAAAGTAACATAATAATGATATCCACCAAGAGATGATACCTGAGCTGGTCCCCATACATTTGTATGCACAAGCTCTAACCTTTCACTCTTCCTTTCTTTTTCGACTCTGAGAAATCTGACTCTCTTCTGTTTTACATAAACACAATGCTCACAAAAGTCCAAATCAATTTATTTAAGATCTAGCAACACATTTATTTTGTGAAGTATCTTCATCCCCTTCTCACTCATGTGTCCAAGGCTATGATGCCACAGTGTTGTATCCACTCCTGTATAAGCTAAAGAGATATCAGAGTCAGTATTACCAGTACATAAATACAATGTACCTACCTTCTCTCCTTTTTCTATCACCAATGATCCTTTGGTGACCTTCCACACCTTATCTGTAAATATAGATATACAATATTCACTTGCCAACTACCCTATTGAAATTATATTTTTCCTTAGGTCTGGAACATGTCTTACCTCTTTCAACAACCATTGGTTTCCATTGATTTGCTTTATTTTTACCTTTCCCATTCCAACAATTTTGCATGGTGCATCATCACCCAAATGAACCTGTCCAAAATCAGCATGAACATAATCTAGAAAATGTTTCCTATGGGGTGTGGCATGAAATGAAGCCCCTGAATCTACCACCCAAGACTCAAAAATATTATCTACATAAATAATCAAAGCATCTTGTAACACATCACCTATTACATTTACTTCCTGATTTTTCTCATGTTGTCCATCTCTTTGTTTCTTTGGAGCTCTGCGGTCTTTCTTCAGATGTCCTTTCTTCCCATAATTCCAGCACTCTATCTTTCTAATTATGGATTTGGCTATGCCCTTCCTATAATTCACGTGGTTCCCTAATCCCTTTCCTCTATCCTTTTGTATTCCCCTGTTCTCCATGTTCAACGCATTACCTGATGTCTCACCTGTGCTTTTTCGTCGCATTTCCTCACTAACGATAACATCAACAACAACATCAAATTTTAAAGTATGAACCAGAGACAGACTTACTTACAGCCATGACCAATCCATTCAAGCTTTCTGGCAATGGGCACAAGATTAGAAGAGCCCCAACCTCATCATCAAAGTCCACTTTTATAGAACTTAGTTGATTAGTAACCGTATTAAATTCATTTAAATGATCTGCAATAGACCCATCTTCTAACATCTTCATATTAAATAATCTCTTCATTAGAAATACCTTATTGGACACCGAGGTTTTTTCATACAATTTATCCAATGCGTCCATCAAATCCTTCGTTGTCTTTTCTTTCGAAATATTGAAAGCCACTGACACTGTCGGGCTCAGCCATATCGTTCCTAAAGTATTTCTGTCAAGAATCTCTCATTCTTCGTCCTTCATAGCCGTCGACTTCTTTTCTATTCTGCCCAATGGTAGGAATAGATCCTTCTGATATAAATAATCTTCCATCTACATCTTCCATAACTGGTAGTTTTGGCCGTTAAATTTCTCGACCCTAAACTTTCCATCTTCCACCATTTCTCCCACTCGAACCAGGAACCCTTTGTTCCTGCGAGTTACCTTTCGCTCTGATACCAGTTGTTAGAAAAACAGGATCATGGAGCAATAAAATAAAACAAATGCGGAAATAAAACACAGAAGATACACAATACAATAGAGACATAAATATACATGGTTCACCCAGTGTGGGCTACGCCCATGAGAGAAATTTCTAGGTCCTTCCTTTATTATTATCCAACAAATGAAGGGATACAACCTACAACAAATCCGCTATAAATTCCTCTTATTTCTCTCATAGTCTCCTCACTCAGAATACAATATTCACAATGATACATAGTTGTAATACATTTCCCTCATAAAAGGGGGTTTCCTTATAGGGAAAAAAACCCTAACATAACTTCTACCATTAGGTCCACGATATTATAATGAATGGTCTAGATTTACAATGAAATTACAATATACATTTACAAGGCAATTTTTCCTTCGAGGGATTCACCTCCGAACCCCCGCTGAGGGCTTGCTTGCCCCCGGATCCCACAGGGGGGGAAACCCCCCCTGCACTCCCTCGCGTGGATGAGTGTACATTCTTTTGGGGTGTAAAGCTTCATGGGGTATAAACATGGCTGGAAACAAAGACCTATGAATCAGGAAGATAATCAAGCTCCACAACCAACACCGACTTGTAACTAAGGTTGATTAGGTTCTAGTTGAGTCATCAAGATTCTAATTTGTGAAACCAACCCCTTTTTCTCCCTAATGGAGTAACCAAAAATGTTTATGTTCATATTGGTCAAGATCCGAAAAAAAACCTCACAAGGATAAAATATCCCCCTGCATTTCTATAGAGGTGGTACTCCTCTGTTATAATCTAAAAGGTGTAGCTTAAATGTTCTGAATTCAACGATCAAACTGGGAAATGTTAAACAACAAACCACAATCTTTATTACTTTCAAAATATCAAAAAGAATATGAAAGTATATATTCACAAAGAAAATTCTCGAGAAGAGGACCAGGAATATTTTGTAGGCTAAAATAAAATATATATAGGATATTATACAACAATAAAGAAACCATAATATGAAAGCATAGAATTCTTCACATCCATCACAGTGTTATAAAATTTGGTCACATTCATAAGATAGAAAATATGAGTCCACAACACAGATAATTTTAAAAGAGTATTTCGTTCAAAATAGAAAATATTATGATAGGTGCACTTCAAAAATATCATGCTCATAAACTCTAAGTTTGAGAAATCATTGAAATTACACCCAGAAGTAGTTATCTCGTGAGTTTCAAAAATAATAGTTTGATTGCAATAAAATTAAATGTTTTGTTTATCCAAACGAACTGGGATGGGGCTCTCATGGACCATAAAAAAAAATGTAATAAGGTTGGACTTGAAAGAAGAAAAAGGAGACAGTCAAAGACCAGTTATGGGTTCTCGGAAGAGTAAAAATTCACAATTAAATGATTTCTGAATGAAAAGTATAAAGGATAGGAGACTATGAAACATGATTAGTTTACTTACTGAGATGGATTTATCTCGTATGTTATCTTCTTGCTGAGGTTTATTTTGTAATTTCCTTTGCTGAAATTCCATGACCGATTGCAACTAACTCTTCTTGACCTCATTTCAGTATTTTGGTTAAGGCATTCTTTAACCAATTTTCAATATAGTCTTTCATGGGCACAACAATTATTTATTTCCATACCTTTATGTCAAATAACAAATTCTCCAAATCTCTAAATTCCATTGAAAGTTGGTGTAATGTATCTTCAATATCTTCATTTCTATTTACATAACTAACTAGCCAACTTTCCACTTCCAATTCTGAATACTTGGTCAAATTATTGAATCTATCAGCTGATGTAGTCTTCAAAATTTCCATCTTCTCCTCGAATTGCTCCTTTAACATAAGAATATAATTTAATATTAATTTAGGGTCTTCAAATTCTCTGGTTGTTCCATCCAAATATAACTCAATCATTTTTAAGTACAATTCTCCCCTCTTGACATTTATAGTGTCACAATCGAACAAGATTTTTTTTAAACACTTTATTCTTTTTATCCAACATGCTTTCAATTGCTTTATGTGGATTCCAGAAGGAGATTCCTCTTGTTTTCTTCTGAAATCACACATGCTTGAAACTTTCATAACAAAGGTAGAAACAACCCATTTATAAAACTCCTCATCATTCTCAAGGTCAATCTGAAGAGGAGGCTCAATGTTCTTAATATTTTCTCCAACATATCTTCTTATAGTAACTAGGAGGCTCGATGTTCCTCTTAGTATCGAACTAGATTCTGGTGTTCCATATAAACACTTCATGTGATGCATTGTAGCAATTAGGCTGGAAAATATAGCTGGGGGCATCAAAGCATTTTTTAATTCTTTAATTATTTCTTTAAGGGCGGAATTTTCATTTTCCATTTCACCAACTAACACATTTAAAGCTTCACTCGTGGCTTCATGAATCTATACAATTTTAGATGGTGGAACTCCATTAAGGTCGAGTTCCAAACTTGACTTTTTTTTTCTTTGAATGAAAATTTTCAAATACTAATTTCATTGAACATTTGTTGAACATGGATCTGTGCAAAGTTAGGGATTCTTCCTCAGATAAAATTGGTTTCTGTGTAGCTAATGTTGTTGTGACTTCTCTACTCTCTTGAATTCTTTGTTCTTCATCAAGAAATTCGATGTCTTCAATTTTCACATCCAGTTCCATATCTTCAAGAACAAATTCTTCTTCAGCTCCACCCATATTTCCTCCTTCTCTAGTTGTTTATATTTTTATTTTACTAGTCCCTAGGAGTTTATGAGGTCTTTCCAAACTTCCCTTAGGAGGGTTCTTATCTCCTCCATCATCGAAAATGTCTACTGAATATTTCCTTTGTTCCTACATTACTGATTGATATTTTTGTTTTGGTAGGCCATTTTTATGTGAAACATTAGGAGACTGAGTACTACTCTCATTAACAACTTTTCCCCACTGTCTATGTTGATTAGCGGTGCCAATAATAGTCTCAATATCCTCTTGTCTCTTTTCAATAGACAATGCTCGAGGGTTCTAGCTATCACCTTCTTTTTCTCCAAATAGAAATGTATTGGCAAATGAAACACCATAGCCAACAAATGTCATATGCTTCATAAAAAAATGGTTAGGGTCGAACCCTTTGATTTTGTTTTCTAAATTTATATTAAATTGATAAAATTGAACTGAAAATTCATCAATATTACAATGTTTCTCAATGTTATCTCCCCAATTCTCAAGGGAAAAGGAATAAATTGATTTTTCCTTTTTTCATGGAAGAAATGGGCCAATAATTTTTGTCTGCATACCTCTACAACAAATATCTTCTCTGATACATAATATGGCAGATATGAAGGTCTTTCACAAGAACAATAAATTCTAATAATACTAAAGTGCTCAATCGCTTCAAAGATTCCTTTTTTATCCATAAAGGTTGTTGATTCTAAATATAATCTCGATGTGTTTGGCTGAAAAATGATCTTTTTGAATGAGGAGACAAATGCATTGTGCACTTCAAAAAAATGATACATAGCCATATGTTTCCACAAGGCTAGGTCCACATCTATACAGGGTCAATTTTACAATTGACTTGTTTTACCAAATGCAAACCTTTGAAAATGTGAGAGTAAGTGATGGGGAATATTAGATATGAGGACATGTAGAATTTATTATTCTTCCTGAAATTTCATAATTGAAAAGATATTTCTCCAGAAATATATTTTCCCAATCAAAAATTGTTTTCTCATTAATTGTAAAATTTAAGATATACAAAGCTAGTCGAGGAATGGTATTCATAGATTCTTGACTAGCTACCCTAGCGAATAGTCGTGCCATCTCTTTATATGGATTATTTAACAAATTAACCTAGATGCTTGATAAATCTTCTGGCATCATTGTCAGGTCTTCAATATATTATTGCAGGAGCTCCCATCCACCATTTCTTTCCTTCGGTAAATCCTTAGCTTCATCACATTTAATGGTCATTGTCAACTATGGGAGTCTAAGAATTCTCTTGAAGATTGAAGGTTCCAAAGAAATAGGGGACTCTCCTTGCAAATGAATTATTCTCTGGTTCTTATCAAATTTTTTGATGCACCACGAAATTGACTCTTTAAAATCATGAGGTACAAACCTCATGATTTTAAAGAGTCAATTCCTAATGTCCAAACCTAGTTCAAATTCCTTTCTGGAGGTGACAATGAAGAATAATACTTGTATGCTCTCGACCATTGACGCTTTTGATCTTCTCGTCCAAATGTGTTTATGGTATCTCCACAAAAGTTTTCCTTTCTTCTGGTTCTCATGCTTAATGAAGTTGGCAGATTAATGTATAGTCATTTTTAGAATTTTAATAGCAAAGAATTTTTTTTTACCATAATATTCTTTGGACTCTTGTTTCAAAGGATTGTTAATATAACTTAAATTTTGAATTAATGAAGGATTGTCTTGAGAAAATTTCCATTAATACCGACCTTTCAATAGTTAACCTATTTGATGTATCTGTGATATTTGCATTAAATGTTTTATTGGGGAGAGTGACAAGATGGTACCTGGAGTATCACGGGGTGGCATAGGATCAAATATATGTACATAAATAATAAAATGAGCATAAACCCACAGACCCGCAGACCCATGGTGATATTTCAAGAAATGACTAAGTTTCAAGAATGGATTGGTTGGACAAAGAGGTTGAAATCATAGATGAGTGAATTGGAGAAATTATTTAGACCCGCGGTGAATCATTACAAGAAAATTCTAAGTATGGGTGTGAAATGAGAATGGAACAACATGATGGTGCATTTTGGAGTAGGAGGAAATTTGAACAAGAATGGAAATGACTCATGAACCCATAACAAAGAGAATATTTTTCTAAGTATAGGAAAGAAAACTCAAGAGATAGGAGAAGAAAATACCTAACACATATGAGGGATCAACAAGAGGTTCATTAACAAGTTCTCCAACTACTTATTACCATTCTCCCACAACCCACGAAGCGCAAGCTCACAAGAATTATCCCACGAGGAATTCGTAATGATAATGCATGTTTATAGAACGTCACAACCACCCTCAATCCATGAGCCACATACCTTTGAAGAACAATTCTTCAAAGTGATTTGTGAAAACCCACCAAGTGTGATTCTCTACCTTCCTGCAAGCCACATTCCTGCATAAGCCACAGTTCTCCTTTGCCAAAGTATAATAAGCTTGGGATGGTACCAACATCCCAAGTTTGAATGAACATATAATGTGGACCCAGTAAAGTACCTCAGATGTCGTGGTATTATCCACTCGTTGATTAACCCGCATGCTACATCCTGCAAGGACCTACGATGCAGAAGATTCTGACTTAGAAACTATGACAAAATCCTTCCCACATCCACGAGCTGCAAGTCGTGAAGGCATTCCCCCACAAACCTACATTCCAAAAGGGTTTCTCAATAGCGTGTTATTTCCCACCTAAGAATTAATTACTAAGAAGTATGTGCATTGATGTTCTTTAGTTGATACACATTCACCAAATCTCATCCTTCTTTGGTGCAATTACGATAGGTGACCCACAAGGTGAGGTGCTTGGTCAAATTACACCCTGCTACAATAGTTTTTGCAAATACTTCTTCACTTCATTTTCTTTCAGAATGAACAATATATACAACCCAATATTCAACAATGGGTAGTCTAACAATAATTGCATTTCATGCTCCACTTCCCTGTTAGGTGGTATACTTTTAGGCTCCCATAACACACCTTTGTATGCTTGTATCAAATCCTTCAAATGATTTTTCTTCTCTTAAGTACACCCCTCCAATGATGCCTTTACTCTTATCAACTCATCCTAAGTCTAATTTTCTCTTACGAAAAGTAAAACATATTTCTTATTGGAACTAATGAACTTCTTGGCTTGGTTGACACTTACCAAAGAGATCTTTGACTTGCCTTTATGTGTGTTGATGATGTAGGACTTCCCATCCTTTATTAGTTGGTACTAGTTGGCTCTCCACATGAATATTTCATTCCTCATGTACATGTAGGGGATTCCAAACACTACTTTACATACATCAATGGGTAATACATCCAATTCCACTTCATTAATAAAATCAACACTTACAACAAATTTAATCTTACACTATTTTTTTACCTTGATCTTTTCTTCCTTGTTTATTCATCCCAATGGATATGGGATAGATTATCATGAACATCCAATCCAAGCATGTTGACCAGATCCGTTACTATGAGATTAGCCTATGAACCAAATTCAAACAAATAATCTATCTTGGTCGTCTTGACCTGGATCTTGATGTGGAAGAGTTTGGTCATGTCCTTATCTTCTTGGTGATGAAGAATACCTAGATTCACCTCCTTCTGCACTGATGTGTAGAAAATATTCTCATCCGCACTATAGTTTCTTTCGACCCTATTGTGTGAATCCGTGACTAGAATATTCCTTTTCTTTGCATCCTTCTTGCAGATCTTCGGGTTCAACTTTGGATGTATTTTCCAATACTTTTCCTCAATGTTCCCATAAATATTGAAATGGTTACAATGGTTTCTAGGATCCATGCAATAATCTATAGTGGTTGTCGTCTTCTTACCTTTCCTCCCTTTCCACTTCTTCTCCTCCTCCTTGTAAGCTACCTGGTACTCTTTCTACTTGGAACCACTTGACTTCCCTTTCTTCTGGCCTGTGTTTTCGAGATATTGTGCCTATACACATGCCTCATACACTATCCTTAGCTTGAAAAGCATCACTTTCTTTCATATATATCTATGTAGACCCCCCAGATACTTGAGGAGTACATCTGGGCTCTAAAATTGTGGAGTGTCAACTTAAAGTTCTCTGCTACAACTGTGACGAGAAATATTTTCTGGGGCATAAATGTGAGTAGAAAAAAACTCTTTATGGTCAATTTTTAAGGACATTTTTGATGATGAAGATGAGCTTATAGCTCAGGAGAATATTCATCCACCCATTGAAGACATTCTCCCATTTACTTTACAGGGTGGAACCACATATCTTCCTACATGCCTTGACTAGTATTTTTTCTCCCCAAACCCTCACATTGATTGGCTACATCAAATGTCACATATTCATTATTTTAATTGATATAGGTAGCACCCATAACTTCATTCATCGATGCATATCACAAGAAACACACTACTACATCCGTGCTATGAATAAATTCTAAATCATGATTGCTAATAAAGTTCTATGAAATGTGGCGGTCATTGTGAAAATGTGAGGTTTCAAATGGGTGCTTATTTATTGAAAAGCCATATTTTTGCTAATGAAATGGGTGGTTGTGACATTGTCTTGGGTACTAAATGGTTATAGATGTTAGGTCCCATCACCTTGGTTTTTTTTTAGTTATACATTAGTTTCTAGTAGGATGGGCATATGAGCTACACTTTCAAAGGAAGTACAACCAACTCTATAGAGATCATCAACTCCCATTGTGTGAAAACAAATCTTAAAAAAGGGAAATAGGGCATTATGGTTCAATTCAATGCCATTCAATCCTTTGAAACACCTTCTCGACCCATTCATATTCACATGTAGTTAGTCTTGGCCCACCATATTATCCATATTTGAACCTCCCCAAGGACTACCACCCTCCTTAGGGGAGGATGATCATTCTATTCCACTCATACTGAATCCCCTCCCCCCAATGTATGTCCATATCATCATCCATTGTCCATAAAATATGAAATATAAATTATAGTTCAAGAGTTTCTAGTTGTTGGTGTCATTCACCCTAGTACTAACCCTTATTATTCATCACTCATCATGGTCCTCAATAAATAAGGCACCTGGCACATGTTTTATGACTTCCAAGATCTCAACAAATTTACAGTCAAGGACAAGTTTCCCATTCCATTCATTGTTGACCTTTTGGATGAGCTCAATAGGGAAAAATTTAAAGATGTGATATTTATCCTAGAGTTTATAAAGGGAGGTGAAAAATGCATAAGTGAATCATTCAATCTTTTCATAGAAAAGTATACCAACTTTGTGAATAATTGTTTATTGAATAAAGTAATTAGGTGGAATTTTCTAATTAAATAATTTCTATTGGATGAATATGTATGATATGTGTTTCTTGTGTTGGGTTAAAATTGCCACTCTCAATTTTCTTGGTGTTATATCTAATCTACATATGCTAATCCAGTTTATCTCTTATGTGAGTGTTTCTAGTTGTTGTCTTACATGTGCATGTATCAATGAAAAATATCAAGATATGATTGGACACCCATGCACATTGCTAACAATAATATTACGAAATAATAAAATTTCAAAAAATACCCAACACAGTTGATTGAAGGACTAATGAAACATATTGTCTTGGTGAATTTATACATAAATAGATATGAAGATAAAAAACTATGTTTACAAGAACTGCATTATGACAATGACATTGAAATACAGATCAAATGATTAATCATGTTCCCATACCTACTTAATAAGGAAATATGTATGGATAATTAAGAATGCAAAAGTTTCTTGAAAAAAATGAGTCTTGGGACCTTGAGAAATATATGTCTACCTTACTTATTTTGACTAGAACATACATTTTCTCATTCTTGAGTTTAATTAATTTAATTGGTGTGGTGAGAAAACACTATAAATTTTTTCCAACATGTTTATCAGAATACCCCTCTACATGAAATAGTTAAAGGATCAAGTATGTAGAGTTATGATAAAGTAAAGAAATGCAAAGAAAACAATATGAATATGTAACTATATTAGAGGAGACAAACTATAACAAAAACTTAATGCAACCCAATTTGAAAAATTTAAGGGAAGGTGATGCCACTTCATGATATCATGGTTTTGAGTTCGAAATAAATTTGAGTTTCAACGCATATCTTGCAATTGCAATGTAAATATAAACACATAAGTAAGCATAAGAAAAAACATCAAATTCACCTAAGGAGAGGTAGGAAGAGACTATATACTCTATTTTGGAAAGGGAACCAATACAAATAAATTCCCACACTATCAATCCTCTTGGAAATGGTTTATTGTACCAAAGATGTTGACTCCTTCCAATTCCATCCATGGATGATTTAGTGTACATTATGTAATTCAAACAAATCTAAGAAACATGTAATTTGAATTTAATTAAATAACAAGTGAAATTGAGTATAACAGTGTAAGTAAATGTTAATTTTGAATGATGACAATGATGCAATGACAGTTTAAGCTTTTCCTATTTCATATGTGCAGTTCAATATTCATGGTACATCATATAGTAATATATTGAATTCTTCATATAATGTGTTCAATTATGCACATTCAATAATAATAACTCAAAATTCCATGTATTTGTTTCATTTTCTAAATCACTAAGATGATCAAAAGATAAACCACCATATTTATCAAAACTGTCTTCATCATCCAATTCATTTTCTTAGTTAAAATATTTCAGAGAGTCGACCATATTGCTTCCCCCTCTTTTGTTTCATTCAAATGCCCAAAGTTTTAATTCTCTTTAATAAGGAACATTGTTGACATCGTAATTTGATGAATGTAAACAACACAAGAGATGCAATTATTATCCAATCTATTCCTTAACTTGGACTTTAAAAATGAAACCAAGATGAAAAGTATTTCATCCTCTATGGAACCCAAAATTTTGACACAAGTCAACCAATCTGAAAAATTCGGGCATATGTTCCTTCAAGATATCACTCCTATCTAACTTGGCACATAATCTTGTAATAGACCCGTTTGATAAAGGGTCTTCTAGTTTTACAAACTATTCCATCATAGTGTTCACAAAACACTTTTCTTGTAAACGTAATTTATCAACATCTAATATTCCATTAATATGATATTATTCAATGACATTTGTTTGAAAATAATAATAGATCAATATCCATACATTCCTTTCAAGTTCGGAAAAAAAATAATTCTTTTTCCAAACTATGATTCCAAAATTGTGGATAAACAATGCTCATTGCTTCTAACAACTCGTCTCTTGGAAATATTTCTCTAATTTTTGTAGTTAATTCCCTTTCAACATTTGTAATATTTGACTTTATTGCTTGAATGAGAACTTGAAATTCATCTCCAGTTACTCTTTTCTCTTTTATAATACTCCCATGTTTTTTAAGAATGTGAAGAGGAACCAAATTGTCATGTATTGAAATACATATAGAATTATTTTCATCAAGATTTAGAATTTTTTGAGGATTTTCAAGACCAATGATTTCTTTCCATTTTGTAAAATCAATGCTATCAAAGGTTTATGTTGGTGATACATACAAATAATCTAAAAGAAGACATGTTGTTTTTATATCCTTTGTATACTCTGCTAAATATAATGTTCGTTTTTGCATAATGTTAATCAATGTATACATTTGATGCAATAAGGGAAGGATTCCCCATAATGTCAATAATGTTTACACAACAATTGATGCAAAATTACTTGGGCTTTATCCACACTAAAACAATGTCCAACCATAAATACAATCAAATAAATATATTCATCGTAAAATGCTTTACATGTTCATAGAGTGAGATCCATCATGTTTCAACATTTTTTTTTAAATATTCTTCTCACTCATCAAACCATATGCAATTTTTTTGAATTCCATAACCGTCTTTGAACTTCTGCAAAAGAATTCATGTAGATCATCCACAAGCATTTCTACTTTGTTAACCAATATTTTCTTGCTAAATTTTTTCGTTGTGCCATGAAATGTATATCTGTCATATAAGGTGCAACATTTGTTTTTAATTGATAAAAAAAGCCATTACAACTTCCTTACATGATAGATGCACCATCTGCTCCAAAACAAATCAACATTTTGGCATTGTCGAGTCCATCCAATCCACTAATCTCGCTTAGAATATTCATCACTATATAAAATAAAAAAAATTGTAATAACACTTTCCTTCATTTTACACAAAGACCAAAAATGTACATTTCTGACGTGATTTTGTACTATATAAACATTCAAACAAACCCATGAACTAGTGTCCATTGTGGTTACCTCATCTAATGATAAGGAAAAAAACTAGAATTCTTTATTCTTTCTCCCAAGTCTTGCCTAAATACTTTAGCCATATGTTTTACAAACACCCATTCACTATTAATAGACCAATGTGATGAAGGAAACTTGGGGATCGGAAGAAAGTTCAAAAATATTTAGAATAAATATAATCTTTCATTGGTTTTCCAAGTTTTAAAATGTGGAAAATGGTTCTCATTTGAACTATTTTGGATTGCAATCGTGTGGATATTTTTTCCCTGAATAAGATATGAAGTGACCTCTTCATTTATTTACTATGATCATTTCTAAAAAAAAATTCATACATTCTCAACATGCTTGCGTTCTTTTGTAGTCTTCCATCTTGACTTGTTCTCCATTTTCCCATCAACTTCTTCTTTATAATAATTTTTTCCACGACACTTCTCAAAAGGTATCCTTTTTCAACTACATTTTAACATCTTTACCATATTTTCAACTACAAATCACACATTTCACTTCAGTCATATTGCTATTTTCACAAGTCACGAGCTCCATAAATGGAAATATTGAAGTCCACCATAATTCAAATGACCTTCCAAAAACCCAATTGCCTCTCTTATGTTTATTAGGTTGTCTAAATTCTTCATATTTTTTAGTTAATTCAACCATCCCTTCAACATCACAAATCAAATAAACTTCATTCTCAATGCATTTCTCTTGTGCCTATGTATTTTCCATATCAATCAATTGATGACTAGGAGATATACCAAATAATCCAAGTAATCTATTTTTTTAAGGTATAGACCAATTCTGGTCTCAACGGACATTACTCATCATCATCATCATCACCAAAAACATCAATTGGGTCAACTTCCTTCTCAATTTCATTTTTCTCTCTAGATGAATAATAATTTTGCACCTTATAAAAATATGCTACGTTTTTTTTTAATTTATATATTTTGTTTTTCCTTTGTCTTCTATAGAAAGTATTCCATGCACAATGTATTCAATATAAAATAATATTAGAGAAATATCACAATTAAAATAAAAAAAAAATATTTATAATCTCTTACTTTTGTTAAGGTTTGATATACCAATTGTGGTCTCAATGTACATTAATCATCACCACCAAAAACATCAATTAGATCATTTCTCTTTTTAAATGAATTTGCACCTTATCAAAATATATATTTTTTAATTTATAGTCTTTCTTTTCTCTTTCTCTTTCATTGAAAATATTCTTCCCATAATATGTTAAATATAAAATAATATTAAAAAAAACCTCATAATTAAAATATTGAATTCCATATATAACATATATATTTTAATTCCATATAACTTGAAGATGATCCCATCTCAATTTATATGTCCACTCCTACAACCTATTCATTTTCATTCCCGCATAAAACTTTTAATACCTTCAAACACAAGTTTATACAGTTATATAATCATTTGATACAATTTTTTATTTGAAGATTATACAACCATCCATATATTTCTTATTTGTGCATGTTCCATATAATACACAGTTTTATACATTTCTTGCAATGCTATATAAAGGGACACATTATTTGTTTAGTAAAAGTTAGTACAAGAAGGATGAACTTTTGTTCTTAAGTTCTTAATTCAAAGTGAGAAATTGTCATATTTACTATTTTCAAAATAGAAAAATAAAAGTAAATTTTAAGTTCAAATTGTGATAAAAGATTTTACCTTTTTATTAAAAAGTACTCTTAATCATATTTAATACTAACAAAATAATTAATCAACGTTTACATGATGTCATATTAGTATAAAATAATTAATGGTTTTTTTTTTCTTTTTAAGAAGTTAAAAAAAAACCATAAAAGTAATAATCTAAACATTGGTGGAAGTTTACAAAAATTTGGATTATCCATTAAAAAAAAGAGATTCACTTAATATAGAAAATATAATTGAAAACATAGATTAAACCACACATTAGTGAGGCAGAGCTCACGAAACTTGATTTAATGAGATAAATCATATACATTTATAGATTAGAACCCACTCCTATCAAAGTGGATCTCAAACCACCTTCACCTCAATCTGCGTAGCAATGAAAACAAACTCTAAACTATATTCTATTTTAATAGATTCTAGATGTTTCTTCATTATTCTAACATCCCCCTTTAATGGAGAAACGGATTTTCTACAACACCTAACTTGCTTCTAAAAATTTCAAACTTGATTTTACCAAGAGGTTTGGTAAATATATCAGCCACCTTATCATTTGTATTACAAAATATCAAATCAATTTCGTTTGATTCAATCTTCTCTCTCACAAAGTGATATTGTAGCTCGATATGTTTTGATCTTGCATGATATATTGGATTGCATGACAATTTGATAGCACTTTGACTGTCAAAGTTGATGCATGTTGGACCATTTTTCTCCTCTTCAACATCTACAAGAATTCTCCGCAACCAAACAGCTTCACAGGTGGCACTGATCAAGGCTTTATACTCATATTATGTTGACGACAAAGAAACAATAGGTTGCTTCTTGCTACTCCACGATACAACCCCTGATCTTATATGAAATGAATAGCCTGAGGTAGATCTTATATCATCAAGATTTCTTGTCCAATCTGAATCAGAAAAACCTGTTAGATCAACATAAAATTCATCAGTATACATAATACCAAAATTTATTATTCCTTTCAAGTATCAAAGTACTTTCTTTGCAGCTTTCCAATGACTGTTTGAAGGCTTATCCATGAACTGACTAAGTATGCTAATTGAGCATGCAATGTTTGGTCTTGTAGTGGTGAGGTAGTTCAGACATCCCACCAACTCACGATATAAAGTACCATCTGCCTCTTTATATCCATCTTCACTGTACAACTTTGCATTTTGTTCTAAGGGAGTTGACATAGCTTTACATTCACTCATGTTGAACTTTCTAAGAATTTCTTTTGTATATTTACTTTGAGTGATCAATGTTTTACCAGGCTCTCTCCAAACCTAAATTCCTAAATAGTAATGCAATTCGCCAAGATCTTTCATTTCAAATTCTTGAGACAAATGAATTTTAATCTCTTCAATTAACTTGATTGCACTACCTGTAATAATGAGATCATCCACATATAAAGATATTAAAGCAACATTCACTTCTTCATCTTTCTTAACATACATGTTAGGATCATTTTTTCTTTTCACAAACCCATTATGATAAAAGAAGGTATCTATATTTACATACCAAGATCTCGGTGCCTGTTTTAAACCATATAATTCTTTCCTTAACCTGCAGACTAGATGCTCATATCCCTACTTGACAAACCCTTCAGGTTGAACCAAATAAACCTCTTCTTTTAAATCACCATTCAGAAAAGCAGATTTGACATCTAACTGATGTATTTTCCAATTATATTTTGTAGCTAAGGCAATCAGTACTCTAATTGTATTCAATTTATCTATCGATGCAAAAGTATCTTCGTAATCAATTCCCTCCTTTTGTGAATATCCTTTTGCAACTAATCTTGCCTTATATTTATCAATGCTACCATGTTCTTTAAATTTAGATTTATACAACCATTTGTTTCCAATAGGGACATTGTTTTCAGGTAGTTCAACTATTTCCCATGTTTGATTTTTCATAAGGGAGTCATATTCATAATTCATAACATTTATCCACTCTTCATGTTCTTTAGCTTGATCATAGTTTACAGGTTCTACAACATTCATTACATAAGACATCAATGCATACTCTTTATACCGTATAGGTGGTTGAGTTTGTCGTGATGACCTCCTTGGTCCTTCACTGCTTTCATCTCGTCTCATGCTATGTGGTGACTCTTCTCCACTTGATGTATCCTGACTGTTTGAAGTGTCCATATTTATTTCATTCTGTTCTCGAACCTGTACCTGTTCCTGTTCTTATTTAACCATTGCATCTATTTTGTCATGTTCATCACTATCATTATGCCAATCATCTACATCATTCATTGAATCAACTCTATCTGCATTCTCATGAAACATTACAGCTCTACTTGCAAACAATTTATGTGAACTGGGATCAAACAATTTGTATTTTTTTTATTAGTACAATACCCAATAAAAACACACTTAATTGACTTTGCATCAAGTTTTCTTCTCTCATCCTTTGGAATATGTGCAAAGGCAGTGGATCCAAATACTCTTAAATGACTGACATCATATTTATAACCATAAAGAATCTCAAAAGGATTTTGGAAATATAATTTCTTAGTTGGACTTCGATTATTTAAATAAACTGCAATATTAACGACTTCTGCCCAAAAATCATTAAGAATTTTTTTACCTTGAAGCACACTGGGAGCACACTCCACCAGTGTTTGGTTCCTTCTCTCAGCAACACCATTTTGTTGAGGTGTATGAGGAATTGTAAATTGTTGTTGGATCCCATGAAATTTACAATAACTTTTAAATGCACCTGATGTATATTCACCACCTTGATCAGATCTGAGAATTTTAATACATTTTTCTGTCGATTTTTTGGTCATAGTTATGAATTCTTTAAAGTACTCAAATACATCACTCTTTCTCCTTATGAAATAGACCCAAGTATATCTCGATCTATCATCAACAAAAATAATAAAGTAGGAAGCACCACCAAGTGACCTAGTTTGCATAGGTCCACATACATCAATATGAATTAATTCAAGAATATTTGTTTGTATTTTCTTTGTATGAATGGGAAACTCCTATCTATGTTGTTTACCAAGTGCACATGCTTCACATGGAAAATGATCATTCTTCATAACAGGAAGACCTTCTACCATAGTTTTCCTTTGAAACAACATAAAATCATTGTAATTTAGGTGCCCATACCTGTGGTGTTATAACTCTTATGTTGACATTGTTGTGGATGTCAATGCAACATGACGCTTCATTTTCACATCCAACTTATACAATCCACCAACCCTGGTACCTATGGAAACAACCCTGTAGTGATTCTGGATATCTTTCACAACACACGTCAACTTACCAAGTTCTACTGTTAGATTATTATTAGTGATAATTGAAACATATATCAAATTCTTTTTAATACCAAGAACATACATCACATTATGAATCTGTCTCAATTGTCCATTAGGTAAGTTCACACTTATTACTCCATAGCCTTGGAATTTATGTGATCTGTTATCTCCTAAGTACATGTGTGTGCCATCAATTTTCTGATAATATTCATCATACAATTCTCTATTACATGTCATATGAGCTGATGCAGCAAAATCTATGAACCATGCATTCTCATCATCAGTTTCAGCAGACAACGCAACTTCAAAAATAAATAACTTAAGATTTATAAATCCATCATTGACTGAAGTGTCTTTATGCACATAATTTCCATTATGCCTTTTATATCTCTAATTTGATTCATGATTCTTTCTTCTATAGCAATCTCTAGCAAGATGTCCAAGTTTTCCACAATATTCACATTCAACATTTCTCTTAACATAAGAATCAAGATGTGTCATACCTTTCTTCTTTGCTTGAAACCGGCCTATGTTCTTGTCCCACGGTTTACCTCGGTATGATCTTTTACCTTTTGCAATCAAGGCCAAATCTAAGCCACTTGAGTCCTGATCATAGTTCTTCATTCTTTCTTCTTCTTGAAGGAGGATACCAGCCAATTCATCAAAGGTAGGGGGCGTTGGTCTAGCTGAGAGTGTTGAAATGAAGACCTTATAATCTTGCACTAAACCCTTCAAAGCAATTGTTACTAAATCATTACTGGAAACCTTTTCACCAATGTCACAAAACTTATCCTTTAAATCTTTAATTCTGGATACAAAATTACTTATGTTTTCATTGGCTTCCATTTTGACAGATAGTAGCTTAGTTTTTAAAAATAAGATCATGTTTGCATTAGAGGTTTCGTACAAACCTTTGAGAACGTCCCACGTCTCTTTGGAAGTTTTATAGTTCCTTATATGAGAAATGATGTTGTCCTTTACGAACATCTGCAACAACACTTTCGCTTTCATCTCTCGCCTATCCCAATCTGGAATTGAGGCAGCAATAGTGGGTTTGGGATCATCACCTTTGAAAATCGTCCATAGGCTATATGCCTCGAGAATGGTGGTCATCTTAAACTTCCAGTTTACATAATTATCGCCATCAATTTTAGTAGACTCCACCTCGCAGCTCCCTTCACACTCCAACACTAGAGGGACAACGCCACACTCCAGTCGTTGAACAACTCCAGCACCAGGCAGCAACACTGGTGGAGACAGCAAGGTACATCGCTCCACGCAGGCAATAACAGGCTTCAACATCCCTTCACGCGGGCTGACACGCGAATACAACAATCGGTGCACTGACAACAAATATATCACGATGTAGGTAGCAACCGCAAATGCTCCACGCAGGGATAGCTACGCCATGAGACAACAAACAAACTCTAAACTATATTATGTTTTAATAGATTCTAAATATTTCTTCATTATTCTAACAAACACATCAATATATTTTATAACACAATAAAATAAATCTTAAAAAATAAAATGAAACCAAAACTAAAAAACATATTAAACAACTCTTCCCAAAAAAAACATTATATAAAAATCCCAAAAATCATAACATAACCCATCATCAAAATTTGAAAAAAAAAATAATGGTATTAAAACTTTTTTCAAACTTAGAGACATGCACCCTTAATTTACACTTGAGCACACATAAATATTTGAGTGATTTATGAAGTATAATGTTGATATAAGATTTTTCACATGTCTATGTCTCTTGGAATAAGGTTAAATTGCTACCAAGGTTTCATCTATTGACTTTTCAATAGGGGCTAAGATTAGGTGATTCAAATAAATCACATGACCTTTCCTTTAGTTCTATTTAGTTGAAAATTTATTTTATTTTAATGTAAAAAAATAAATTAAAAGTTTAATATCTAAAAAACTTTCTATAAAAATTTTAAAATATTATTAATTTTTAATAAAATTTAAATTAACATTTATAAAGAAATATTTTTTCATTATCATTAAAGAAAAAAAACAAATAAAACATTTTCATTTAAAAATAATATATTTAAAATAAATATTTAATAATATAAATTATATTTTATATTTATATTTAAATATTTATTTTTAAAATATTAAATAAATATTAATTAAAACATTTTTATACCATAAAATCAATAAAATCCTTTATTTACTATTACTGGCGTGAGTGACCTGACAAGGGGTAGAGAAGATGGTGATGGCCTCAGGTATGATGCATTTTGATGATATTTAATATTCCAATTAATTACTTTATTTAATACATCGGAAAACAACATCAAATATACATAGTATATAGTTAAGTGTTTAAGATCTAGAAGTATTTAGTAAAAGTGAAATTTTATCTTTTAAAAATCACTTTTAAATTATAATAGATTATTTCAGATGATTAATAATTTAATTTACATTAATAGATAGCAGCCAATACTAACTGTCCTATTGATAAGTTTTCCCATTATATAAATAATAATAATAATAATAATTATATTAAAAAAAAAAAACAAATAACAAAAAGTAACTATACGAAGGTTAGTCACCCACCCATGTATTTTACGTTTGTTGCATTTTTTTACTTCCTGTGTACTCCAAATCTTCAGACCGTCAGCATCTGGCGTCGTCTTCACGTCTTCCTGTTGGTTGCAAGAACATAAGCATGAACAGAGCTCGTGATATTATATTTATAGAGCTCGTGATCATAACTGTGATCACGGTTTGTATGAATGAAAGAAAGATGCTGTTGCTTTTTTTTTTTTTTAAATAACATTAGATTTGATTAATAAATAAAAAAATTGTTTGAAGAAGATAATGTTAATAGTTTTTTTTTTCGTTTTTTATCATATAGAAAAACTTATCATAACTTAGTTGTCAATCAATCAGTAGTGGGGATAGTCATCATAATTTTATATGGTTTATGAGAAAAACAGAGAATCCTAGTGGGGATAGTCATCATAACTTTATCTGGTTTATGAGAAAGACAAGGGATCTTTTTTCCTCCGCGTGTTCTTGTTACTCTGGGAAGTATTATTGGGAGAAAAAGTTTATATTTTGACAACTTTTTTTAAGGACAAGATAATTTCATCAAGATTTGTTTTGTTATCATTCAGTAAAAAAGTTTAAAATGTAGAATCTTTAGACAACTTTTTTTACAAAGAGGTGATTAACCTTAACTTTGAAGATCAAAAAATATATCTATGTTTTGACTATCTTACATAAGAGGATCAATATTGTTAAAATAAGAACTAACTCTCATTAGCTCCATAGTGAAAATGAACTTTGGACAATTCCCAAAACTCCATGGAACAAACTAATCTGTCACCTTTGTGACATCTAGAGGATTGAAGATGAAAAACATTTTCTCCTAAAGTGTTGAGCTTATACCCAAATTAGATCTCAATTTCCAAATATTTGTCACAATACACCTTCTTAACCTTCTAGACCACCAAAACTATAGTGATCTTGGAATGTTTCTCCTAATATTTTCTAGCATCTAAATAAAATTTTAAAGAAGTCCAAGTAATCTTGGATGCACAGTTTAAAACATATATATATGTTTTTTATATATAAAACATATAATATATATGTTTTATATATATATATATAATATATGTTTTATTAGTATCTAAATAACATTTTAAAGAAGTCCAAGTAATCTTTTATATTTTCTTAAGGTTAAATAAACAATTGTGATTTTAGTGAACATTAACCACCATCATCATCATCATAATTATCCTTTTAATTATTATTTTTTACAATATATTTTAAATATTATAATTAAAAAATACTTTTGTTTTAAATTTTTTAATATAATATTTATTTTATATTTATTAATTTTCATTTTATTTCCTTTCTTAAATCCTCTCCTTAAATTTAAAATTCTTAGAAAAATACTTATATACCTCCTTATCTCTATATTTATAAGAATGTTAAAATATTCCACATATCCTTTTATTTCCTTTTATTACACAGTGATATATTCATCAAACTTTTCAATTATTTGAAATATAAATGACCTTGATAGAGTACATGCTCTAACTAATAAACCCCCGGTATCCTTAAGCAAACAACGTTATGTGAAAAAGTCACCCTAGTTTTCCCAACATAATGAAGGGAGAGAAGAAAGAGTGACATTGGCAAAAAGGAGAAAGACTACTCATTTTGAGCGATTGTCTTTTGTATCACTGGTGTAAAAAGAAATATAGAGATATTGCAAACTCTCTAACTTTGTAAGTAATGATTATTTGTATCACTGGTGTAAAAAGAAATATAGAGATATTGTACGTTTTCTAACTTTGCAGATAATGATTATGAGAATATGGTCAAAGAGAAATTTCTAAGGAAATAAAATTGTTGTTGAATGAGAGCGATGTTTTGTTTTTACAATGGCATTGTGCTAATGAGAGAGGAATTGACACTTTTAAATGGAAAATAAAAGACAATTGCATTTTCAAAACCCCCACATGAGATTCACCTTAATTTGCAGTTGGTCCTCTTTAAACATTAACCATAATTTGAAAAACCATAAGGTTTACCACCTTCACGGGGGGAGTATGAAATTGAGAAGACCATTGAAGACTTGTTAGAGGTTGGATTCATACATTGTAGTACCAACCCATACTCATCACCTGCGATCATGGTATTAAAGAAGGAAGATAGTTAGTCCATGTATCTTGATTTTCGGTGTCTCAATAATTTAACCATCAAATATGAATTCCCTATTCCAATTATTGATGATCTCTTCAATGAACTTCATGGAGCCAAGTTTTTCACTAAACTTGACCTTCATTCCAGATACCACCAAATACAGATGAAAGAGGCAAAAACATCCCTATGACAACCTTCTTCACACATGAGGGTCATTATGAGTTTTTAGTGATGCCCTTTGTCCTTTGCAATGTTCCATCCACCTTGCAGAGCCTCATAAACAAAAAATTTCAAACCTTTCTATGTAGTTTTGTGCTTTTATTATTTGTTGATACCTTGATCTATAGTAAAACATAGGATTCCCACATAGATCACATTGATAGAGCCTTGCAACTCTTGCAAGATCACCAACTATTCCTAACATGATCCAAATGTTCTTTTGGGGCTTCAAAAGTTGAATACTTGGGTCACATTGTTAGTCAAGATAGACTATGAGTAGATCCCAAGAAAGTGGCAACCATGCAAGATCGGTCCAGCCCAAGAAGTTGAAGAGCCTACATGGGTTCTTAAGAGTTACCGACTACTATAGGAAGTTTGTAAGAAATTATGGAAAAATGATTGGTCCCTTAACATCACTGTTAAAAAGCAATGCCTTTGTATGGAGCGACTCAACTAAGCAGGCCTTCTCAGCATTAAAGAAAGCCTTATGCACTACTATGATATTATCAATGAAAAATTTTACTAAGACTTTTGTCCTAGAATGTGATGCCTTGGAAAGAGGTCTTAGAGAAGTTTTGATGCAAGAAGGGTGCCGCTTGTAATTCACCAATAAGTAGTAGTGTGGCCACAACTTGGATAAATCCACACATGAGAAAGAGATGATGTACACCATCCTTGATGCAATGGTGACCTAAAACCCCTTTCTTATAGGGTGGTGTTTCTAGATTAAGATTGGCCATCATAGTCTAAAGTATTTTCTAGAACAAGGGTTATCATCACCAGAGAAACATAAGTGGGTTGCCAAGATCTTAGGCTATGATTATAAGATTATTTATAAAAAGGGTAAAGAAAATGTGGTGGTTGATACTTTATCCAGGAAATTTGAAGAGGATGGATCCTTATTTACCTTATCTTTATCCATTCTAGGTTGGCTTGAGGAATCTTGTCAAGAATGGATAACAAATGACACTATATTTCAACTCATATAAAGGATTTAAGAAGATCCCAACCTTTCTAAAGGGTATACAAGGAAAAAATATACATTGAGTTATAAAGGGTGCATTATTCTGGTAAATACTTCTACCTTAAAACAAAGGGTCTTAGAGGAATTTCATTAATCACCTAAAAAGGATCACTCTAGCTTTCATAAAACCTACAAAAGAGATAAGTTCTCATTCTTTTAGGAAGGAATGAAAATAGACATCCAATATTTTGTAGCGACTTGTGACACTTCCCAATGAAACAAGGGTGAGACAATGAATATGCTAGGGGAATTGCAACCACTACCAATCCCAACACATATATGGATTGACATCCCTATGGATTTATAGTGTAACTCCCAAGAGCAGGTAACAAATCAGTGATCATGGGGGTAGTCAACCATATTTTTTAATATGCTCATTTTTTTTCCTTATCACACCCATTTCCCCCTTGTTAGATGCCCAAGTATTCATGTATCATATTTTAAGTTACATGGCATGCCCACTTCCATCATCTCAAACCGAGACCCTGCTTTCATTGGAAATTTTTGGTCGAAGCTGTTTAAACTTCAGGGTACCCAGCTAAACATGAGCACTATGTATCATCAACAAATGGTCAAACCTAAGTTGTCAACAAGTGCTTAGAAACCAATTTGGGATGCTTCACTTCTAAAATACCACACCAATGGACACAATGGATTCCCCTTGTAGAATGGTGGTACAATACCACTTGTCATGGTGCCACCAAAATGACACCATGTGAAGTTTTCTATGGCCAAAAACCTTGGTGAGAGACTTCCTATTTACCATGCACCTCCAAGATATAGGAAGTGGATAACACACTTCATACTAGAGAAACCATTCTCCACACACTTAAGGATAATTTGGTTATGACTCAAAATAGAACGAAACAAGAATCGATCTAACATCACTCCATATGTTCTTTTGAAAAAGGGGATCGGGTGTTTCTTTTCCTTCAACCCTATAAACAAGCATCACTCAAAGAAAAAATACCCCAGAAATTAGCACCAAAGTTTTATGGACCCTATAAGATCAGCCAATACATTGGAAAAGTGGCATACAATTTGGCTCTTCTAGCCCACTCCAGGATTCATCCAGTCATTCATGTGTCTTTTCTAAAGAAGGTTGTGGGGTCAAAGTACAAGGTGCAAACCAAATTACTAAAACTTTATGAAGAAGTTTAGTTTAGCTCTAGCTAGAATCAATATTGGATACCAAAGAGCATCAATTGTGCCAGTACACATTCTGATAAGTATCGATCTAGTGGAAATATATATAGCCTAAATATGCCACATGTGAACTAGCAACGATTTTGTAGCAATTTCCTCATTTCCAGCCTTGACGACAGCAATGTTTTTGAAGGGGGAGGGCATGTTAGGGTCCTACCATAACCTCCCTATTTCATGCTACTTAGGAGTTGGTCAATAGATGTATGGAAACCATCATGTTTGAATAAGGCCCATTAGATAGTAGTGGATAGTTATTTAATGTAAAAGGACCCACTTTATAAGGCCCACTAGGTATTTGGTACACATTAATGATGGGACCACAAGTAGTTAGTTTTTTTCTAGTGAGGGTATGTTTAAAGAGAATAGTAGGCTATGGAATGTTTTGTCAAGTGTTGTTGTATTTGGAGCTTTGGTCAGTGAAAGGTTTCTCCACATTAAGATGTAAGTGAACATTGCTTGAATCTTTCTTCTAACTTATCATAATCCAAGGGTATATTTAGAATATTTTATCGTATTTGTCTCTTGTATCTAGTTCTATGCAATTATATTCTCTATATACCTTGTTTGTGTTTAAAGTCTTAGGGTTAAGGAACACTACACAAACAACATAAAGACTGAATTGGTAGGTAAATCATTTTAGATTCTATAATTAAATGTTTACTAGAAGCATATCAATCATCTATGTACATGTTAGTTCACTTAGAGTCAATTAAAGATGGATTCAATGTTTTGTATTCCATATTGGTCAAGCTTCTATCACTGAGTTTGTGTTAGCTTGTTTCAAGCTCCCAATGTTTTGGCATTTGTTGAAGTCATTCCTAACTTATTTTTGAGTTCTAAAAACATTGCATATCAACAAAGAACATGTCTAGGTTGATTAGGTTAGATTTCATCANTCTATCACTGAGTTTGTGTTAGCTTGTTTCAAGCTCCCAATGTTTTGGCATTTGTTGAAGTCATTCCTAACTTATTTTTGAGTTCTAAAAACATTGCATATCAACAAAGAACATGTCTAGGTTGATTAGGTTAGATTTCATCATATGTGAACATAGTTTGCAAAAATTTCAACATTGACCCCTTTCATTGAGTGACCATATAATCTCTCGCTACTATCACCACATGAATTTGGTAGCCCCAACCTTTCAAACATATTTTACTTCTTAATTGCTCTTAGATTCAATGATGGCTCCCCCTGTACCTACCACCCCTAAATTATAACAAAAATCATTAAAATAATAATTACAAAATTATTAATAATTATAATTTTAAAATAATAACAATAATAATTTTAATTTTAAAGTAATAACCATTATAACTTTTTATTCTTAATATTAAATATAATAATCATAATTTTTAATTTTTAATTTTTAATAACTATTATAATTATAATAATTATAAAAAATAAAATAACATTTGTTATTTTTTCATTGTACTTATCTTTTGCAAATTTGACACTACCATAACGTTATAGTAACAGTATAATGACACTAAATGATGTAGTGGTGATGCTATAATTGTTTTAGTGTTGTATTGCATGATCCTCACATGACATAGATTTGTTCATAGAGTAAAAAAATATGAAGCTACCACGAAGTTGAGATGAGGCAATGTAGATGTGAAGATGATGTTACTCGGCACACATTTTATCTCTATGTTGTGACTTTTGATGTTGATACTATGTTACCGTGACACAAAGGTCAAATAAAAACAATAAAAAAAAATGCATAATCAACGTTTGCAACATTCTCATTATACATTTTTCATATAAGTTGAAACAGGGTACGTCTTTTTGTTTTCACACGAGAGTTTAGGGAAGAGCTTCTTGTAGCTAAAAGGGATTTGTGGGGGGCACGTAATAGGATACATTAAGGGAATTTGTGGGACATTATTGGATTTCTTTGATTCATAGGTAAGTTTTTTTTGTCTAAAAAAAATTAAGATTTAAAACAAAATGATAGATTTGAGTTTTGGAGATGGTATTTGTGATTTCCTTTCTTTTATCTTAATTTGTTTTAAATTTGTAAGTTTAGAACAAAAATGAGATTTGGGTTTTCTTCTTCTTCTTTTTCTCCAACTCTCTCCTCCCCCTCTTCCTTTTCTTCTTTCTCTTATCCCTCATCCGTCCCCTCTCCCTTTTCCTCTTTTTCTCCCCCCTCATCTTATTATCATTCTCCCTCTCTCTCATCTCCCTCATCTTATTATTCTTCTCCCTCTCCCTCCTCCCCTTGTTCCTCTTCATTGTTTTTCTCTCCCCTTTTTCATCCCCAACTTCCTCTTTTTCTTCCCACCTCCTCTCCATTTTTAATATTTTTCTTCTCCCTCTCCCTCGTCTCCCTATTCCTTTTCCCCTTTCTCTTATCCCTCATCCCCCTCATTCCTCTTCATCTTTTTTTTTCTCCACTCCTCTCCCTTTTCCTCTTTTTATTCCCCACTCAATCCTCTTCTTTTTCTTCTCCATATCTCTCCTCCACTTCTTCCTTTTATCTTCCTCTCCTACTATCCCTCTCCTGAAATTCTAGTGGAGGAGCAATGTTGTATATAATATATTGAAGTTTCATTTTAAAAGTGTTGGATTTCCATAAAATCTACTTTGTAGACATTTATTTTGTTTTTGTTGCAACTCCATGACCCAATAAACAAGGCAGTAGTTTGAGACTGAGTTCCAATATTAGAGTGAAGGGTTTACCATAATTAATGATGGTTTATGTAATGGAAAAAGGGGCCATATTTGTTTTAAAAGGCACCCCACACATGGATCATTGGCATCTAGGCCAGTCTAGTGCTATTGAAGCTATTTGGTATTATGAATCCACTTTGGCAAGCCCCCGTGCCAAGTACACATTAGAGTAAATTTAGGGTCTAAAATGTGCCTCCTAAAGAAAATATTGATATAGTAGAAGAATATGCCACATCACACTTAGTTAGATGTGTTATCTAGTGAATTTTAATCTATATTGTCACATTAGTGATAGTTGCTAGGGAAGTTGGGTTAAAGTAGAGTTAATATGTGATGGTTAAAAATAATAATGAAAGGTTTAGATTCTCATGCATACAAAATAAATGATGTAGTGCTAAAATATTAAAATTTATATCCTACTTTATTTAGAATAATTCATAATTGATTAAATATACCACTATTTTTTTATGACCCACAAATGGCATTTATCAATTTCTCATACTTGTGGTCAAGTTGTTCGGATGTGTGGTTGAGTTGGTCCAAGCTACTGAGAATTTCTTGATGAACTAGGCCATTTCTCTTCAATGACGCAAGTTGTCTCATAGAAGGGCATGTCTCCTCATCACCCACTCTCCTCCTTGAATCACTATATTCAAAGTCTAGAGCATCACTCTTTTTAGATCTTGTAGAAGCCTTGTTAGGGAAAGGAGTTGAACACATGATTGAAACTCCACTAGCAGTAAGGCTAATAAGAAACCCCTTTTTCTGCAACCTTGCATAGTAGACTGAAATGCCACCATGGAGTTATGGGATAAAGACCTTGGCAAAGAATAGCTTAGTGCTACAAATTCAATTTTCACTTTGTAAATAATGATTACAATGAGATTTTTGATAGTGCAACGTGAAATATTTCTGAGGAGAATCAATGTGGCGTGTTCTCCCTACCCCATTAATCTCTCTCTAGCCACATTTTTAAGTGACCTTGTATTATTCTTCACAAATAATTATGCTAGAATATATGCCATGAAATATTATAATATTATATGTATGTCCTTTGATGAACCTCTTTTGGTATTTTGCATGTACATTATTTTCCATTATTGGTGGGATAAGGACCCTTTAATGGATTAAAAAGGATCTGATAAATTAGAGGTCAAATCTGAATTCATTATAGACATCTTAATAAATTCTATCATAATCACAATAATCCAATGGTAGTTACTTGAATAATCATGACTAATGATCCAATAGTATCTCACTTGAATTTTTATTTTGTATGCAATATTAATTAATGTGGAATGAATTTCCACATAGGGATATGCCACTATAATAAGTGTTTAATAACTCACATAGATAAAAACCATAATAGGAGTGGACACACAATACATCATACTAAAACCATAAGTAATGTTAATATCAAATTCAAGGAGGATGTAATCACATCAATTCAAATCTTTACACCAAACTCTGGTTGACTTTAGTTGAGTTTAGTTAAATTTGGAAAATTTCACCACCTTTCATTGAATAAAGCGTCTCTACATAAATATGTTGATGTTGTGTGTGTATTTTCAATATTCATGTCAAATCACACACATATTTTATTCCATGGATTTTATGTACCTCCTTCATTGGCCTATTGTTATCATAGGTTTACAATCAAATGGCTTCTAGTGGAGAGGGACTATCACACGATGATGCCAAGCACAAAGAGAGAGATGAAGATGGTCATAGAAGAACATACTTTATCAATTGTTAGATAATATTGAAAAACATGTATTTATTTTATGAAGAGTTCCATTTATAATTCTAATTGTTACTTACTGTATTTTATTTATGCTATAGAAAATCTTAACTAAAAAATTAGATTATTCCTAAAGAATGTGAGAAAAAAAAGTTATCCAAAATCAACTCTTAAAAATAGTAAATTTAAGCATGGTAGTCATGATAGGACTTATCATGCATTTTTAGTGAAATTTAAAGAGCAATTCAATCCAATATACTACATTTTTCATGATACTTATTTGTTCCACGACATAAAAATTAATGGGCATGATGCACATAAATAACAATGAATAGATATGTAACGAGAGTGATTCGAGAGAATCAGAGGGTATTGACATTTTTTTAACCTATATGTTTTTTATTACATATTTAATAGTTAATATATTTTTAATTTATTGAATTCATGTTCTTATAATATGTTTTTATAAAGAGGGGATGGGGAGAGGTCACAAAATGAAGAGTACATTGACAACAGTTCAATAAACTTCTGATGTTAAATTCATTTCATTTTCTTGTATGTGTAGAAATTTATCCATGTTATCTTGTATACAAAGTTGACATTTACTTAAGGTGGCAATGTACCATTTATTTACAGGAAATTAAATCAAATCAACTTCTATTAATTTCAAATTCATTTCATTTCCTTGTGTAGAAATTTTTCCATGTTATATTGTATACAAAGTTGACATTTCGCTAGGGTGGTAGTGTACCACTTATTTACAAGTAGAAAAAATTACATATTTATTTTATGATTTAATTTCAAAATTTCATCATTTTGTTTATATATGCATATTTTTCTTCTTCCATGGTTTGAAATTGATTAAATGTTAGTACGGTAAATTTTATAATTGCATTTATGGATACATGGGTTTTCCTCTCATGGTGTGAATTAGACTGAACATTAATGGGGTATTGTGTTTATATATGCATAATTTTTCTCTCATGATTAATACATTGTAAAATAGACTTATAATAATTAATAATTAATAAAATTATTATTATCATAATTATAATTATAATAATAACTATTATTAATTCAATTAATTAAAAATAACAATTAAATAATCATTAATACTTAATTTAAAAAATAATAATAAAACATTAATTATAATTATGTTGTAAATTTGACATTAAAATGATGCATCTTTGACATTAAGTTGACTCAAAAATTATTTATTACGATGTCAAAAAATGTTTTCAAGAAGATGCAATGCGACACAAAAGTTATGTATTTCAACGGAATAATGGTGTTAACTCGTCTCAAATTGATGCTAGTTCAACACAAAAAAGACACTTTACAAACAATAATGACGCACAAATTGACTCACTATGATGCTAACATGATGGCCATAAAACATACTTGATGCAATAGAGACACATATATGTGTTTTTTTTAGTTTTTTTTTTTTTTTGCATTATTAAATGGTGTAATATGATGCCATATTAATGCAAAAATAATTTTTCTATCGATTTTTTCATTGCTAAGATGATGCCTCAAGGACCTTGTGTTGAAATATGCAAACACAACACAAATGGTGGCATCCTCATGTGTTTCTCATTTTGCATCATGCAAACTTATTTTTTTCCACGTGAAAATGCATTGTGATGTAATGCTAATTGTGACACTACAACCCTGTACTGTAGGAGTGAACATATCATTTCAACTTAACTTAGGAATCAAGCTTGGTGCATCAGTAAGTATGTTTTGTAAAGGTGTATTTAAGGCCAAAGGGGCCCTAATTTGCTAGGGTAAATCCAATGAAATAGATGTAGGGATAACAATAGTAATTACTACAACTGTTACAGGGATAACCAAAGGATTTTCCATAACCATGTTAACATGGAAACATGTTAATCGTTAAACAAAGGGATATCATTGAAAGCTAATGCCTAATTAGCATTTTTTTTTTGAAATAACAAGCTCCTCTCATATGTTGGCCCAAATTCTAGTCAATGGATTTAACTTTGAAAACATATAATTTTAAATCCTAAATGCAATTCTAAAACTAATATAAAATCAATTATAAAACTATTTACCTACCTTGAATTTAAGAGCAAAGAATGGATATGAAACCAACACTTATTTCATCCACTAAAACATAAAAATAATTTACTAAATATTAATGACAAAAATATCTAGAAACCATCTATTCAAAATAGGTTAGCCTAAATTAAAATAATTAGTCACAACTTCACATCCACTAGTTAGAAACTCATTGAAAAATAACATAAGGAAATAATCAAAATTGCATGAGATTACTATATATAGAAAGTAAATCTTCTCACATACATTCCAACATAAACAAGTAAAGGAATAGTCCCACACCAAAACATACACTATAATAAGTCTCCAATAATGGCCAACTTCGCTTATCAATTAATATCAAAAGTAGTTTACAATCTCAAAAACAAATCCCTTTGTGCATAGTTTATATCTTATTTATACAAAATAGAGGGGAAGACAAAACACTTCAATTCCCTAACTATTGGTCCCCCACTTGGCTAGTTAATGCTTGTTCTTTTTATTTTCTATAATTTTCCACATTTCTTTTCCAAGCTTCAAAGTTTTGGTAAAGTGCATCACTTTGAGGGAAGTGATGTTGCTTAAAAGGGGCCTTATAAGAAGAAATACGTTGATTCATCCTTTTCTCAAAACATTTTAGGTTGGGTAATATAGTCTTGATTAACATAATGTCTCTAGTGGGGTCCTTTACCTATCTCTTAATGACCGCCTCATCAATATTGGGAAGAGAATGAATGTTATGTCTGGTTGTACCAGTACATTCCTCCAATGCTTTAGATACTTCATCTTGTGAAAATAAATTATCTTTTTCTCCAAAAGATGGAAGATGGAAAGCATTAGCCATAGTCTCTGTAACTTGCTACATTGTGGCACATTCTGCTATTTCATGTTGAATCCCTTTGAGAGATTTTTGGAATGAATCTCTTCAGTATCTAAGGCGAAATTCAATTTCTTATGAAGCTACTTTAGTGAAAATAGGTATTTTTGGAGGAATGTCTTCAATACTTATCTACCATATTCTCACACTATCAAATTGGAGTTGGGATTGCTCATATGAATTTTCCAAGCATTGATGTGATTATAAACTTCTAAAACGCATTGGCTTTGGACTTGCAAGAGTTGAATTCTTTCATAAAATCCCCTCTCAACAACATTTAATTAATTTTATATTCTGAAAAAATAGTTAATGAAATAAAAAAAAACTTATACTGGTTGGATTTGTAATAGTAATAGATAAATTGATTTTTTAGTAGGGCAACTTTTTCTTCAATTGCCTTCATTTTTCTCATCAATGGCCTTATGGATAGTGGCTTGAGAAATTGCAAGGCCAATATTAGTAGTGATTCCAAGGCATGATTTATTTGTATCAATTACTAAAGTTTTAGTGGTAAGCATTGTTTCTTTATCACGACTAATCTTTTTTCATTTATGGATTTGCCTCGCCACTTGTTTTATTTTCCTATCAAATGTAAACTTCATAAATTGGCGCGGGAATGGGAATTTCTCCTCATGTGAAGATACCTCGCGCAAAAGTTCTCACATATGTTTGAAAAGTGTAGACCTCCTCCATAGGTTGTTCTTCCTAGATTTCAACATTTCCTTCATTTGATTCATTTCGTCAACTCATGTTCACCTTTCTCTCGTCTTTTATTTTTTGCTTTAACTTTATCTTGTGTTTTCTTTTTCAATTCTTCTTCTTTGGCTTCTAATTTTTTATTATCTTTTTCTACTTTATCTTCAACTTGTGATTTTTATTATACTTATTTTTTTAATTGGTTAGCTTCAACATCTTGTCTAGATTTCTCATCAAGCTCTTGTTTCCTTTTTAACCTCTACAACCTCTTTTTCTTTTCTTCAGCTTTCTTTTTACAACTTCAACTTTAACCTTAGCATCAACTTATTTTTTCTTTGTCTATTCTTATTTTTTTTTTTGGCATTGTTAGCTTGTTATTCTTCCATTTTTTTAGCCTTAAGATTTGTCTTAGCCTTTTCAAATGATTTCAATCTCTTTTTCTCTTGTTCTTTCCTCTTCTCTCGAAGAGCCTGTCTTTTGGCGAAATAATTTTATTCTTCTCCTTCTCCTTCTCCTCTACTAAAATCTATTATCTAGTCTAGGATTCATCATAAGTGAAAGATGTTCTCTTGGGTTCTTCAATTTTATTCTTTTCATGTTGGTAAGGGAAACCAATCCTCATCTCAACCTCACGATTCTAAACAATATCCAAAGTATCATGCATTTGGTAGATTTATAAAGAAAAATGATGTTTATTCATTTTTTCTCCTTCCATCCTAGCCCAAGTTGAATTAGTTAGCCCATATATTCTTATGGACAATCAATAGCTTGGATAAAATTTGTTTTGGTGCTTTCTAAGACTTGCACCAAAACCATGCAAGGTAGTATGATAACCAATTTCTTGAATAATCTACCAATTAGGAACATATGTTGGAAGGATATGAAGTGCATGAGTTGCTCCATATATTATAATATAGGTGGAATATTCATCAAGGTACCAATCTCCAATCCTCTTAAGCACCTCAATAGTTTCTAGAGATATTATTGGGCAGGGTTCACACAAAATTATTCATATAAGGGGGAAAGAAAATGGTAAAAAAAGAGAGAATATTGATATCGGTACTTGTTCTTCCATAAATCCTTGAAGTATACTTGAACAAGGGGTTGTTTTGGTGACCATGACCATCCTAATCTTTCAAATGAGTTGGAGGCACAAACAACACAAAGGAGGTAGGTTGACATGCAAAACTCTAGATGACTTACAAGTGCATCAATCTGAAATTTTCTTATAGCTTCTAAAAAGAGTTAGAAAAAATGGTTTCCCATTGAAAATTTTACCATGCTTAGTGAATTAATAAATCATTGATACCCAAGAAACTTTCACATGAGTATAAGATTCCCCCCAGAAAAATCTTACTTATTAATTAAATGGTCTGTGCATAACTTGATCTGAAATGAGTAGTGGGAAATTGATGATTTCCTATGTATTTGAAACTCCTCCCTTCTTCCTACCATCCAACAAGGAGATCATAATAATCATGAGTGCATATGAAATATCTCATCCACTCATTCATAAAATAGAGTCCAACTTTGGATAATTTGTAATATGCTTCCAAGTCTGTGTGTGCAAAGGAACCAATATATTTTTCTTGCTCATTCAATATATTTTTGGTGTTTACATCTATATGCTCTATCAACCATTTAATGATCTATGTGTAGGGAATATTAGTGATCTAGAAGCAACATTATGGATATATGATTTCTTCATATTTTTAACCATCTCAATTTCTTATTCCTCCCTTTCATTTAGGTTAGAAACTATGACAATAATTTCCCATCCTTAATCAACATGAATAAATCATTATCGTTGTGAGCACCATCAATCCCAGTATCATCGGAGGTATCTGAGTATATGGGAAACTTGCAATATTTATTATTAACCATAGCAATTTTTTGTATCCTTCGGTGATTTACTTTTTCTTGGTTGATAGTTCTACTTCTGTAGTTGGTTTCTTTATTATAGGCACCTTCTCCTAAGGCATCTCTATTATCAAAATAGGATCAACAAGTTCCTCTGTTGTTGGATTCTCTTGGGTTACTTTCTTTCTTCTCCCATATCATTTTGGAGCCATGTGTAAATACTTGAATATTAGTTATTCAAACAACAAAACATATGAAATACATTATCTTTGAAATCTAAAGTAATTTCATATTATGACCATTTTCACCAATTTGAGTTAAATCGACTCTTTCGAAAACTAAGATGTGCCTACCCTGATTTGAGTTGCATTGTGTTAAGCTAGTGAGATGCAAATTTAATACCACATGCTAAAAAATGAATGGTCCCTTTTAGTCTACTTTGTAGAGTCANATAAAATAGAGTCCAACTTTGGATAATTTGTAATATGCTTCCAAGTCTGTGTGTGCAAAGGAACCAATATATTTTTCTTGCTCATTCAATATATTTTTGGTGTTTACATCTATATGCTCTATCAACCATTTAATGATCTATGTGTAGGGAATATTAGTGATCTAGAAGCAACATTATGGATATATGATTTCTTCATATTTTTAACCATCTCAATTTCTTATTCCTCCCTTTCATTTAGGTTAGAAACTATGACAATAATTTCCCATCCTTAATCAACATGAATAAATCATTATCGTTGTGAGCACCATCAATCCCAGTATCATCGGAGGTATCTGAGTATATGGGAAACTTGCAATATTTATTATTAACCATAGCAATTTTTTGTATCCTTCGGTGATTTACTTTTTCTTGGTTGATAGTTCTACTTCTGTAGTTGGTTTCTTTATTATAGGCACCTTCTCCTAAGGCATCTCTATTATCAAAATAGGATCAACAAGTTCCTCTGTTGTTGGATTCTCTTGGGTTACTTTCTTTCTTCTCCCATATCATTTTGGAGCCATGTGTAAATACTTGAATATTAGTTATTCAAACAACAAAACATATGAAATACATTATCTTTGAAATCTAAAGTAATTTCATATTATGACCATTTTCACCAATTTGAGTTAAATCGACTCTTTCGAAAACTAAGATGTGCCTACCCTGATTTGAGTTGCATTGTGTTAAGCTAGTGAGATGCAAATTTAATACCACATGCTAAAAAATGAATGGTCCCTTTTAGTCTACTTTGTAGAGTCACTAACGAAAAATAAATTAGCTCAATCTCTAGTTGAAAAAATTTCAAAGAAAGATCAAGAGAGAGCCCGATATATAGATCGAGGACAAGTTTTGAAAATAGTTTGAAAGGATTCCCCAATTTCAAAATTGGGGTAGAATGATGAGATTGGGATAGAAAATCAAATGGAGAGCATTGAAATCAAATACAGGTAAACAAAAAGAACTGACTTGAAAATCAATCCCAATTTAGAAATTGGGTATAGAGTTTGAATGAAATGGGAGAAAAGAGAATCACTTAGTGGATTGGACCCAATTTAGGAATCGGTGAGAAAATTCAAAGAATAAATGGAAAGTGTCCAATCATGGAATGAGACCCAACTTCAAAGTTGGGGATAATTTTTTTGAAAAGGAACAAGTAATGAAACTTGATCGACTTGATCACAAGATCGAACCTGGCCAGGAAATTAGAAAACTAATTATGAAAAAGAGTATAAGGGAGGCTCGAACAATGGATGTGGCCCAATCAAGAAATTAGGACTATCTTTGAATCATTTAAAACCCTTCTAAAATTTGATAAAGAATAGGCCTAATAAAAGGATCAGGCTTGATTCAAAAATTAGGAAGGTGAGGAGCTGAAAAGGTGAAAATAGGCTCAATTAGAAATCAAGAATGAGTTGGGAATTAGGTAATGCATTTTGAAAGGAGAAAGTGAAAGAGTCCTAATAAATAGATCAAATTAGATTAGGATATTATAGATGATTTCAAAATCAGATGGAAATTCCTCAAAATGTTGAAATAGAGAAGGCCTAATTCCTAAATCAAGGAATGAACGCAACATTCAAATGAAAAGATAACCCACTCACAAGATCAAACAAGGAAAATATAAACATTTGAAAAGTTAAAAGAAAGAAAAAAAGATAAAAAAGGGCTTATCTCAAAATCATCATTATAATTAAAAAATGAAATCAAAGTGAAAAGGAAAACTACTTTTTGAAAGGAAACCGAAACAAAAACAAACAATGAAATGTTAGAATGTAAAGGGTGCAAGGTTTTAAATGGATTCAAAAAGAGCATTCACTTGTTGAGGGTAAAATAAAAAGCAATATAGACACAAATCAAAATAATTTTATTCAAACCAAAAAAATAGGGTCCCCGAGTTCTAGCAAAATTTGGGGGTTGTTGAGGGCTCAACAAACCTGTGGGTTTACTTGAGCTTGTTTTTTTTATAGGATTTTAAACTATAGAAGAGGAAGAGGGTGACTTTTTTAATACATGATGTAACATGTTTCTTAGGTTTACCAATTATGTGGAATATGTTAGTCATTGTTTTTTTTGGTAGGATTTGACTTCTTGTAATCCTAGATGACATTGTTTTCAGTCTTAGGATGTTTTCACCTCGCCAACTTGTGAGGGAACCAAGTAAGACAATTTTCACTACGAGGGTGATGCAAATTTGAAACACTAATTCCTTCTAATGATGTATTAAGTGACACAACGAAATGACACATGGTTTAAATACTTCCCCAAAAAGGAAAGGTAATGCTATGAAAATATGGGATGATTTCAAATGACATTAAGAGGAGAAATTAGACAATGGAAAAACCACTACAAGGGGATTTCAATGATAGGGATGGCTACCTAATATGATAATGATTTAAAATATATAGCTAGACTATAGCACCATCAAAGAAAACCAATGAAGGAAGACCTCGATATCCTATTTCCGTTGTTTCCAAAAGATGTGAGACAATAATTGAACGAAAAAGGCCTAAAGAGTTTGAACTAGAGATTCTAGTTTAAATCCTCTCCATAAAAGATAGGAATACATGCAAGGAAAATATATTTTCAATTACTTATTTGTTAACGTTGTACCCTCCCTAACCCCCTAATTAGATAGATAGGTTACTATGTATGGAGGTCATCTCTAGTAAATAAGGCCCATGTAGTAGTGTGAAAGAAATAAATGTAAGAATTCTTACTAAAAGGTTTTTCCTACTAGAAATTTCCTTCTCTAGAATGTTCCTAGGAAGTAGACATCATTATATAAATAAGTAGAAGCAATGTAATGGGATGTCTTGTGAAGTTACTTATAATCGAAGCTTTGATCAATTGGAGGTTTCTTCCTCGAAGAAGAAAGTGAACATTGCTTCCATCAATAAATGATCTGGATTGGATTATTATATTATTCATCATCTATCTCGATGTCTTCATAGTGGAAAAACAATTGGAGGAATGAGCTTGTAGGGTCATTTTAATGGCAGGTCCTAGTTTGGAAAATTGGGGTTTGAAACCTCTTGGATCCATTAACGCTATTATACACATCAATACCTTTCCAACGATGAAAAAATCACATCAATTGAAGCTCATATGAAAATGTTATGTCTCATGCAAGTTGACCTACTACATTGACCACTATCGTAAGAGTGGATGCCACGTCATCCCCCATTACTCACACATATGGGGCTATCCATGTATGAAATTTCAAGAATATTCTAGAAGGTCCAAAACTTTATCACAATTGACGGTTGAGGAAGTCAGGTTTTCCTACCCCTAGTTGGCTATCAGGCAATGTTAAATACCGGGCCGCTAGGAGGAGAAAGGGTTCCATTCATTAGCATTGTATTTGTTCATATTTGAGTAGAGAACCTATGAGTTCTATTTTGAGAGCATAAAAAAGGAGAATAGATTATGTAGTAGTCATACAGGCCACATTGTCAAAGGCAACTCCATCGAGAGTGCCTCTTTCTTTGTACTTGCATTTGAAGAAAAGAGAGCAGAGCGACCTCACCTTCTAGTTGGGTTTTATCCTGTATTGGGTTTCCCAAGTTATATATTATGTTTATTTGTAGATGGTGTGTGAGTATTTATTTATGTTCTTTATTTTTCACATTTCATCTATTTCATACATTTTAAGAAGAAAACAAATAATTAAAGAATCTAAGATCTAAAGGAAATTAACCTTCACATTAAAGATTTTGGTATTTTATTAGATTTGTTGTGACAAACTGTCCAATGTAATAACCATGGCAGTTTACGGATCATATTGGTATCAAAGCAGGTTTTCCTGAGGTATTTGTGGAAAGATGCAAGGATCGAGGAATCAAGTGAAGAAGAAATTTGCAGAACCCTAGACATGGTCGAAGAGTCCGTTCATAACAATCCTCGAGATCTAGCAGAGGAGAGATTTGTGAGGATGGAAGAGAAAACCACTAAAATATATTGCAATATGTCCCTCCTCATGGTGGATCTAACAAGAAATATCGAACCATTCAGAGAAGTTGGAGGCTTGAACTCAGAGATCAGATTAGACGGGAAACCAAGGGATAATAAAGACCCAAAAAGTGAGTCATGGAAAGAACCCAAGAAAGAACAACTTAGTTCTAGTACCATAAACCCTTAATTGTATTAATTCAAGATGGAAGAAAAAATGGAAATAAATCCATACCAAGGTGAAATGCATGCTTTAAAATTGAACCAATGGTTGTAGCAACTACACATTTATTTCAACATTCACCATATCGAGGAAGAACAAAAGATATAATTTGTCATATTGGATTTAGAGGGCCATGCTTTAAATTTTAACCTGGTGGGAAATCCATATGGAAACACTTAGGTTGGAGGGTGATTCACCAGTAACTAGGTGGGAGGACTTCAAAACCCTCATCAAGTCCCAATTATACCATATCAGGTATGTATAGGACCAATGGATCTGGTGGCACTACTTCAAGTAGAGTGTACATGAGTAAATCGTCGAGTTCAAAAAGATGGCCATCATGCTAAGTATCTCTCCCAAGAGCCTAGATGTATTGTTCAAGTATATGGGGGGTCTACATAGCTATCTATGAAATCAAGTGATGCTTTTCAATCCAAGGACAATGGAAGGGGCATGTGTACAATCATAGTATCTAGAAAACATAGGCCACAAGAAAGGGAAGCCAAGAAGTTCCAAGTAGAAAGAGCACGAGGAATATTCCAAGGAGGGGAAGAAGTGGAAATGGGGACAGGATAAGAAGACGACAACCATTGCACATTAATGCAAGGATCCTAACAACCATTGTAACCATTGCAATATTGATGGGAACATTGAAGAAAAGTGTTGGAAACAGAGTTGAACCTGAAGAAAAACAAGAAGGATGCAAAGAAAAATAATCTTTTAGCCAAGGATTCGAGCAATCAGGTAGAAAGAAGCTCGGATGTGGATGAGAAGATTGTTTTCACATCAATGTAGAAGGAGGTGAATCTAAGTATCCTTCAACATCGGGAAGAGAAGGAGATGACCAAACTCTTCCACATTAAGATTTAGGTCAAGAAGACCAAGATAGATGCTTTGTTTGACTCTGGTTCATAGGCTAATCTCATAGCAGTGGATCTGGTCAGCAATCTTGGATTGGAGGTTCACGATCATCCTAGCCCATATCCATTAGGATGGGTAAACATGGATGCAACTTGATCAAGGTAACAATATTTCACAAAGTTGGATCTCAAATTGGAATACCACTAGGTACACGTCAAGGAAGAAGACACCCGGAAGACTGCCTTCAAGACAAGGCAAGGTTTCTATGAATGGTTGGCCATTCCATTTTATTTATGCAATGCACCAACTACATTTATGATACTGATGAATGATGTATTACACCCATATCTAGATTCATTTTTTATAGTCTAATTAGATGATATATTGGTTTATAGTGCTACTTGGGACGAGCACATCTCACATCTCATGCAAGTGTTAGAGACTTTGAAGAAGCACCAATTGTTGGCTAACCTCAATAAATGTGAGTTTGCTCAGTAGTCTTTGGTGTATTTGGGGTATGTGATTGGTGGAGGGGAGCTCTAAAAGATAGATCCTGCAAAGATGGAGGCCATCATGAAATGACCAACTCCTACAAATGTCACTAAAGTTAGGAGTTTTTTTTGGGTCAACACAGTACTTGCGGAATTTCATAGCTTCAGTTTCAACGATAGCTACACCACTCCACATCATAATATTGCCAACGAAAACCTTAAAAATAACACCTGAATCGAAAAGTGGCACTAATAGTAGCACCATTTTTTTTCAAGGTTAAAATTGCAACTTCTTTGAAACTATGGACTCAACAATTGGTACCATTACAACCAAAATTTTAAAAGATTGATTCCCAAATCGAAAAGTGGTGCTCTCAATGACAACCTCATCTTTTCTTTGAGGCTAAAATTACAATTGTTTAAATCATAGCCTTGAAAACCGATATCTTTGCAACCAAAATATTAAAATCAAACTATGAATCAAAAAGAGGCGCTATCAGTAGCACTCTTTTTTCGGCTTAAACATTTTTTAAATAGTACCCTAAAAGCTCGTTATTGTCACAAAAAAATCATATTAAAAACAATGAAAAAGAGAGGAAATAAATAAAAAGAAAAAGATAAAAAGAGAGGAAAAATACTTTGGTAAAAGAAAAACCCAAGTCTTTTTATAATAATAAAAAAAAATTAAAAAAAGCACATTTTAAATAGAAAACCACAATTAAAGAAAGAGTGAAAAAAATTATTAATTTAAAAAAAATGTATTTAACACAAATTAAAAAAATAAAATAAAAAATTGAAAACTAAAAAAAATAGTACACATAAAAAATAATTAAAAATTAACTCTATATATATATAACAAACAAAATGTAAAAAAAAATACCAAAGTTAAACCGAGGGGATGATTTTAGAATCCCCCTCTTTACTCT
>SNQJ01S0014896.1:321907-334091 GCA_010110895.2 Picea sitchensis | reverse complement strand
TTTACCTCTAAAAAGCTCCTTATCTCTCCTTGTGGCTTCCCTAGCCACTAAAAGTCACTTCTAGCCATCCCATCCTGTAGTGTTGCTTCTCACGATTCCAATGAGCTATTACACTGAGAGGTTCCTCCAAGTAATGTGCCCAAAATGACCTCTTCAGTGAATTCCATTTACTTATAGCTCAAAATAGTCAAAATAATGGAAATCGTCGGAATGCAACGAAACCAAATCCAACCTATGCGGAATGGATCATAATGATGGAATATGATCATCGATACAAGATGGACCCCACAATGCCTCTCAAATACCCATGTACTCGCTATAACATCCATCTGGCTACTTTGGTCATCATAAATCTCTGCACTGTGATGATGTCCCAAAGTGGGGACATTACAACGTACCAATGAAAACAAACTCTAAACTATATTCTATTTTAATAGATTATAGATGTTTCTTCATTATTCTAACATCCCCCTTTAATGGAGAAACGAATTTTCTACGACACCTAACTTGCTTCTAAAAATTTCAAACTTGAGTTTACCAAGAGGTTTGGTAAAAATATCAACCACATTATCATTGGTATTACAAAATATCAAATCAATTTCATTTGATTCAATCTTCTCTCTCACAAAGTGATGTTGTAGCTCGATGTGTTTTGATCTTGCATGATATATTGGATTGTGTGACAATTTGATAGCACTTTGATTGTCAGAGTTGATGCATGTTGGACCATTTTTCTCCTCTTCAACATCTGCAAGAATTCTTCGCAACCAAACAACTTCACAGGTGGCATTGATCAAGGCTTTATACTCAGATTCTGTTGACGACAAAGAAACATTAGGTTGCTTCTTGCTACTCCACGATACAACCCCTGATATTATATGAAATGCATAGCCCAAGGTAGATCTTATATCATCATAATTTCCTGCCCAATCTGAATAAAAAAAACCTGTTAGATCAACATCAAATTCACCAGTATACATAATACCAAAATTTATTATTCCTTTCAAGTATCAGAGTACTTTCTTTGCATCTTTGCAGCGACTCTCTGAAGTATTAGCCATGAACTGACTAAGTATGCTAACTGAGTATGCAATGTCTGGTCTCGTAGTGGTGAGGTAGTTCAAACATCCCACCAACTCACAATATAAAGTACAATCTGCCTCTTTAGATCCATCTTCACTGTACAACTTTGTATTCTATTCTAAGGGAGTTGACATAGATTTACATTCACTCATGTTGAAATTTCTAAGAATTTCTTTTGTATATTTACTTTGAGTGATCAATGTTTTACCAGGCTCTCTCCAAACCTCAATTCCTAAATAGTAATGCAATTCACCTTAGATCTTTCATTTCAGATTCTTGAGACAACTGAATTTTAATCTCTTCAATTAACTTTCTTGCACTGCCTGTAATAATGAGATCATCCACATATAAAGATATTAAAGCAACATTTCCTTCTTCATCTTTCTTAACATACAGGTTAGGATCATTTTTGCTTTTCACAAACCCATTCTGATAAAAGAAGGTATCTATCTTTACATACCAAGGTCTCGGTGCTTGTTTTAAACCATATAATTCTTTCCTTAACCCATAGACTAGATTCTCCCATCCCTGCTTGACAAACCCTTCAGGTTTAACCAAATAAACCTCTTCTTTTAAATCACCATTCAGAAAAGAAGATTTGACATCTAACTGATGTATTTTCCAATTATATTTTGTAGCTAAGGCAATCAGTACTCTAATTGTATTCAATTTAGCTATTGGTGCAAAATTATCTTCGTAAGCAATTCCCTCCTTTTGTGAATATCCTTTTGCAACTAATCTTGCCTTATATTTATCAATGCTACCATCTTCTTTAAATTTAGATTTATACAACCATTTGCTTCCAATAGGGACTTTGTTTTCAGGTAGTTCAACTAATTCCCATGTTTGATTTTTGACGCAACCTGCCCCTCACCGAGCAAGCCGCTCCCTCCAGGACCTTCTTCACACACGGGCCCGAAGAGTTTGAGTACTCTTCTACTCATCTCGGGAGTCTTCGTCACCCACGGGACTCTCCTCAGCGATCTCCCCTTCGCAAATCGGGAAATCGGCATTCGCGCTATCGCGAACCCTGTGTGCACGTTCTCGTCCAAATCAAATCCCCGAACCCCGAATGCCGATGGTCAACGGTCAACGCTCCCGCACATCGGGGGTTTCCCTATCGGGATATCGGAGCATGCGATGTCACGAGTCCTTGACACCACCAAGTCCCGAACCCCGAACTCTGATAGCACGTGCGCTATCTCCTCGCCACGTCACCTCCTCTCTCCACTCTATCAGGAATCGTGGGATCGCGATTTCGCCGATCACAATTCCTTTGCAGTGAAAAGTCCCGAAGACCGAACCCCGATCCCTCGGGATCTCACTCCACCTGTATTCCATTAGCTTCCGGGGTCCCACGCTGCCACGTCCTCTTCGGGATTTCGCGGATCGCGAATCCACGATACAAAGTTTCTTCGTGGTAGAAAACCCCGAAACACCGAACGCCGAAACCCCGAAGTCCGATGACACATGTTCCCCACCTGCTCTGGAGGTCCCACTCAGCTACGTCACCTCCTTCGCTCGTGCGATCGGGGATCACGGGATCGCGATTTCACCGGTCGCAATTCCTTTGCATCGCAAAACCCCGAACCCCGATCTTGCGATGCCACCTGTCAACACCTCCTGGTGAGGCCTAACGCCTTGACAGCTATCTCCCACTCGTGCTATCGAGAAATCGCGGTTCGGGAATTCGCATTTCCTGATGCACAAGATCACAGTCTTCGCAAAACCCCGAACTCCGACTCCTCAGGATCTTGTGCCACGTGTCCCCGTTCGGATCGACGGCCCCCGTCGAATCGGGAGATCGCAACTCGCGATTTCACGAGGCGTGAAACTCTTACCTCGCCAAACCCCGAACGCCGAACCACCGAAGCCCGACGGACCTTTATCCTTCCTTGCCTGTGCTTACGGATTATCTCCCGCGCAACTCCTCCACGATCTGACGGTCCTCGGGATTTCACATAACTTCACTGGAATTACAAGTCGTCGATTCTCTTTCTCTTGAGAATCCTCCGGCTTCCAAGCTTTCCCTTGGTTCGAATCTCTCCCAGGCCTGTTCCTACGATACTTGCAAGGAACTATCCCTCCTGAGCTTTGTTTCTCTCTGACTCCTTCAGATACTTCTCACGCGCTTCCTGTGCTCGACTTCCAACAGCTCTCAAAGCGTTGAAGTCGTCTAGACCTGCACAATCCTGCTAACAGCAGTCCAGTCCTCCTTCTCTCAGGCTTGCCTCTGAGACTTCAATTCGACCTGCACTCACCTGCACGGTTCGAATAACCAACACAGTTTTGGTTGACGAGAATAAGAGCTTCACTGTTGAACCTCCTCGACGCACTCTAAGCGGAGGAATTCGACTCCACTCGATCCAGGAATCTCCTGGTTCAAATCAGTGAAACAATTGGAACTCACTCGCTCATTCTCTCAGGTTTCGAACCTGATATGCAATCACATATGCGGCATATAGAATATAAGCATAAAAAGAAGCAAGCATGCAACAGCATAATATCAACAACACACAGAGATCAAACACATCCATGAGATTGAATCAAAGCTTTCCTATTAATTCAATGTCTGTACATGGGTTTTCTTCACAACTCTCTGCTCRGTTCTTCTTGCTCCTCTATGCTAATGCTGRRTAATAATCTCAATTATACAAGGAGGGTGCCTATATTCGTTTTCCCTCCTGGAAGTAAAAACTGTCTAATCTACARCTAATTTCTATCTAACAGCATTAAAACCATTAAATGCCTTCCTATCCATAATACAATACAAGTGCGCTCAGCTTTGAATGCCTTTAGTTAAACGGCGGCGCAACAATACCAAGGTAGAATTCAAAATTTGAGGTTTGCTGGATTGCCCAGCTATCCTTCTCTTTCCACGCACCGGCTCGCTTGATGAAGTCGTAGATGCTCCTGCATCAATTTTTCATAAGGGGGTCATATTCATCATTCATAACATTTCTCCACTCTTCATGTTCTTTAGCTTGATCATAGTTTACAGGTTCTACAACATTCATTACATGAGACATCAATGCATAATCTTTATACCTTATAGGTGGTTGAGTTTGTCGTGATGACCTCCTTGGTCCTTCACTGCTTTCATCTTGTCTCCTGCTATGTGGTGACTCTTCTCCACTTGATGTATCCTGACTATTTGAAGTGTCCATATTGCTTTCATTCCCTTCTCGAAACTGTACCTGTTCTTGTTCATGTTTAACCATTGCATCTATTTTGACATGTTCATCACTATCATTATGCCAATCATATACATCATTCATTGTATCAACTCTATCTGCATTCTCATGAAACATTACATCTCTACTTGCAAACAATTTATGTGAACTAGGATCAAACAATTTCTATGTTTTTTTATTAGTACAATACCTTATAAAAACACACTTGATTGACTTTTCATCAAGTTTTCTTCTCTCATCCTTTGGAATATGTGCAAAGGAAGTGGATCCAAATACTCTTAAATGACAGACATCAGGTTTATAACCATAAGGGCTCTCACATGGGTTTGGTGGCAGGCTGTGGGGGCTCTCCACAACATACAGTGAACCCAACCACACTCCACCTCGCAGCTCCCTTCACACTCCACACTCCAACACTAGAGGGACAACGCCACACTCCAGTCATTGAACAACTCCCAGCACCAGACAACAATACTAGTGGAGACAACAAGGTACATCGCTCCATGTAGGCAATAGCAGGCTTCAACGTCCCTTCACGCGGGTTGACACGCGAATACAACAATCGGTGCACTGATAGCAAATATATCACGATGTAGGTAGCAACCGCAAATGCTCCACACAGGGATAGTTATGCCACGAGACAACAAACAATATTTTTTTTTAATTTCCTAGACAATTATTCCAAAATCCACACAGCAGCACACTGCAAAGATACAGTCGACCCCTTCACACCAAGAGATGAAACTCATGTACACGCCCTCATATCGACGAACAACTACACTGACAAATGCACGCAGCAGTAAAAAACGTCGCTATGATGGCAACTGTGATATATGAGATGTGGTTCCTCATGAGGTTATTAACCTCAGCTCTGATACCAAATTGAAAACATAGATTGAACCACACACCAGTGAGACAAAGCTCACTAAACTTGATTTAATGAGAAAAATCATAAACATTTATATATTAGAACCCACTCCTATCAAAATGGATCTCAAACCACCTTCACCTCAATCTACATACCAATGAAAATAAACTCTAAACTATATTATATTTTAATAGATTCTAAATGTTTCTTCATTATTCTAACAAACACATCAATATGTTTTATAACACAATAAAATAAAATAAAATAAATCCTAAAAAAATAAAAATAAAATGAAACTAAAACTAAAAAACATATTAAACCACTCTTCCAAAAAAACATTATATAAAAATCCAAAAAATCATAACATAACCAACATCAAAATGTGAAAAAACAAATAATGGTATTAAAACTTTTTTCAAACTTAGAGACATGCACCCTTATTTTACAATTGAGCACACATAAATATTTGAGTGATTTATGAAGGATAATGTCGATATAAGATTTTTCACTATGTCTATGTCTCTTGGATAAGGTTAAATTATTACCAAGGTTTCATCTATTGACTTTTCAATAGGGGATAAGATTAGGTGATTCAAAGAAATCACATGACCTTTTCTTTAGTTCTATTTAGTTGAGAATTTATTTTATTTTAATGTAAAGAAACAAGTTAAAAATTTAATATCTAAAAACTTTATAAAAAAAAATAGAATTTTATTAATTTTTAATAAAAAAATAAATTAACATTTATAAAGAAATATTTTTTCATTATCAATAAAAATAAATAAACAAAACATTTCCATTTAAAATTAATATATTTAAAATAAATATTTAATAATATAAACTTTTTGAAAATATATATATTATATATTTTCTATATTTTATATTTATATGTAGATATTTATTTTCAAAATATTAAATAAATATTAATTAAAACATTTTTATACCATAAAATTAATAAAATCCTTGATTTACTATGACTGGCGTGAGTGACTTGACAAGGGGTAGAGAAGATGGTGATGGCCTCAGGTATGATGCATTTTGATGATATTTAATATTCTAATTAATTACTTTATTTAATACATCGGAAAACAACATTAAATATAAATAGTATATAGTTAAGTGTTTAAGATCTATAGGTATTTAGTAGGTTAATTGTCTGAGATTTAGAGGTATTTAGTAGAAATGAAAGTCTACCTTTTAAAATTCACATTTAGATTATGGCAGATTATTTCAGATGACTAATCAATTTAACTTATATCAATAAATAACAACCCATACTAACAGTCCGCCGGCCAATAATAAATTTTCCCATTATTAATATTGTTCAAAACATTTTATACCATAAAAATTAATAAAATCCTTGATTTACTATGACTGGCGTGAGTGACTTGACAAGGGGTAGAGAAGATGGTGATGGCCTCAGGTATGATGCATTTTGATGATATTTAATATTCTAATTAATTACTTTATTTAATTAATCAGAAAACAACATTAAATATAAATAGTATATAGTTAAGTGTTTAAGATCTATAGGTATTTAGTAGGTTAATTGTCTGAGATTTAGAGGTATTTAGTAGAAATGAAAGTCTACCTTTTAAAATTCACATTTAGATTATGGCAGATTATTTCAGATGACTAATCAATTTAACTTATATCAATAAATAACAACCCATACTAACAGTCCGCCGGCCAATAATAAATTTTCCCATTATTAAAAAAAAAAAAAAAAATTAATAACAAAAGTGCACTATATAAAAAAAAAACAAATAATCAAAAAGTAATTATAATGAAGGTTAGTCACCCACCCATGTATCTTTACGTTTACTCCAAATCTTCAGACCGTCAGCATCTGGCGTCGTCTTCATGTCTTCCTGTTGGTTGCAAGAACATTTGATTGATAAAAAAAAATATGTTTGAAAAAGATAACGTTAATATTTTTTTTTTTTAATCATATAGGAAAACTTATCATAACTTAGTTGTCAATCAGTAGTGGGGATAGTCATCATAACTTTATCTGGTTTATGAGAAAGACAGAGGATCGTTTTTCCTCCGCTTGTTCTTGTTACTCCGGGAAGTATTATTGGGAAAAAAAGTTTATATTTTGACAAAAAAAAATTAAGGACAAGATAATTTCATCAAGATTTGTTTTGATATCATCCAGTAAAAGAGTTTAAAATGTAGAACCTTTAGACAACTTTTTTTACAAGGAGGTGATTAACCCTAACTTTGAAGATCAAAAAATCTATCTCTGTTTTGACTAGCTTACAAAAGAGAATCAATATTGTTAAAATAAGAACTAACTCTCATTAACTCCATAGTGAAAATGAACTTTGGACAATTCCCAAAACTCCATGGAACAAACTAATCTGTCACCTTTGTGACATCTAGAGGGTTGAAGATGAAAAACATTTTCTCCTAAAGTGCAGAGCTTATACCCAAATTAGATCTCAATTTCCAAATATTTGTCACAATACACCTTCTTAACCTTCTAGGCCACCAAAACTATAGTGATCTTGGAATGTTTCTCCTAATATTTTTCTAGCATCTAAATAACATTCTAAAGTAATCTTGGATACACAGTTTAAAACATATATTATATATGTTTTTTTATATATAAAACATATAATATATATGTTTTTTTATATATAAAACATATAATATATATGTTTTTTATATATATAACATATGTTTTTCTAGCATCTAAATAACATTCTAAAGAAGTCCAAGTAATCTCTTACATTTTCTTAAGATCAAATAAACAATTGTGATTTTAGTAGACATTAACCACCACCATCATCATCATCATAATTATCTTTTTAATTATTTTTATTTACAATATATTTTAAATATTATAATTAAAAAATACTTTTGTTTTAAATTTTTTAATATAATATTTATTTTATATTTATTAATTTTCATTTTATTTCTTTTCTTAAACCCTCTCCTTAAATTTAAAATTCTTAAAAAAATACTTATATACCTCCTTCTCTCTATATTTATAAGAATGTTAAAATATTCCACAGTGATATATTCATTAAACTTTTCAATTATTTGAAATATAAATGACCTTGATAGAGTACATGCTCTAACTAATAAACCCCCGGTATCCTTAAGCAAACAACGTTATGTGAAAAAGTCACCCTAGTTTTCGCAACATAATGAAGGGAGAGAAGAAAGAGTGACATTGGCAAAAAGGAGAAAGACTACTCATTTTGAACGATTGTCTTTTGTATCACTGGTGTAAAAAGAAATATAGAGATATTGCACACTCTCTAACTTTGCAAATAATGATTATTTGTATCACTGGTGTAAAAAGAAATATAGAGATATTGTACGCTTTCTAACTTTGCAAATAATGATTATTAGAATATGGTCAAAGAGAAATTTCAAAGGAAATAAAATTGTTGTTGAATGAGAGCGATGTTTTGTTTTTACAATGACATTGTGCTAATGAGAGAGGAATTGGCACTTTTAAATGGAAAATAAAAGACAATTGCATTTTCAAACCTTCACATGAGATTCACCTTAATTTGCAGTTGGTCCTCTTTAAACATCAACCATAATTTGAAAAGCCCTAAGGTTTACCACCTTCACGGGGGGAGCATGAAATTGAGAAGACCATTGAAGACTTGTTAGAGGTTGGATTCATACATCTCAATACCAACCCATACTCATCACCTGCGATCATGGTATTAAAGAAGGAAGGTAGTTAGTCCATATATCTTGATTTTCGGTGTCTCAATAATTTAACCATCAAAGATGAATTCCCTATTCCAATTATTGATGATCTCTTCAATGAACTTCATGGAGCCAAGTTTTTCACTAAACTTGACCTTCATTCTAGATACCACCAAATACAGATGAAAGAGGCAAACATCCCTATGACAACCTTCTACACACATGAGGGTCATTATGAGTTTTTAGTGATGCCCTTTGTCCTTTGCAATGTTCCATCCACCTTCCAAAGCCTCGTGAACAAAAAATTTTAAACCTTTCTATGTAGTTTTGTGCTTTTATTATTTGATGATACCTTGATCTATAGTAAAACATAGGATTCCCACATAGATCACGTTGATAGAGCCTTGCAACTCTTGCAAGATCACCAACTATTCCTAACATGATCCAAATGTTCTTTTGGGGCTTCAAAAGTTGAATACTTGGGTCACATTGTTAGTCAAGATAGACTATGAGTAGATCCCAAGAAAGTGGCAACCATGCAAGATCGGTCCAGCCCAAGAAGTTGAAGAGCCTACATGGGTTCTTAAGAGTTACCGACTACTATAGGAAGTTTGTAAGAAATTATGGAAAAATGATTGGTCCCTTAACATCACTGTTAAAAAGCAATGCCTTTGTATGGAGCGACTCAACTAAGCAGGCCTTCTCAGCATTAAAGAAAGCCTTATGCACTACTATGATATTATCAATGAAAAATTTTACTAAGACTTTTGTCCTAGAATGTGATGCCTTGGAAAGAGGTCTTAGAGAAGTTTTGATGCAAGAAGGGTGCCGCTTGTAATTCACCAATAAGTAGTAGTGTGGCCACAACTTGGATAAATCCACACATGAGAAAGAGATGATGTACACCATCCTTGATGCAATGGTGACCTAAAACCCCTTTCTTATAGGGTGGTGTTTCTAGATTAAGATTGGCCATCATAGTCTAAAGTATTTTCTAGAACAAGGGTTATCATCACCAGAGAAACATAAGTGGGTTGCCAAGATCTTAGGCTATGATTATAAGATTATTTATAAAAAGGGTAAAGAAAATGTGGTGGTTGATACTTTATCCAGGAAATTTGAAGAGGATGGATCCTTATTTACCTTATCTTTATCCATTCTAGGTTGGCTTGAGGAATCTTGTCAAGAATGGATAACAAATGACACTATATTTCAACTCATATAAAGGATTTAAGAAGATCCCAACCTTTCTAAAGGGTATACAAGGAAAAAATATACATTGAGTTATAAAGGGTGCATTATTCTGGTAAATACTTCTACCTTAAAACAAAGGGTCTTAGAGGAATTTCATTAATCACCTAAAAAGGATCACTCTAGCTTTCATAAAACCTACAAAAGAGATAAGTTCTCATTCTTTTAGGAAGGAATGAAAATAGACATCCAATATTTTGTAGCGACTTGTGACACTTCCCAATGAAACAAGGGTGAGACAATGAATATGCTAGGGGAATTGCAACCACTACCAATCCCAACACATATATGGATTGACATCCCTATGGATTTATAGTGTAACTCCCAAGAGCAGGTAACAAATCAGTGATCATGGGGGTAGTCAACCATATTTTTTAATATGCTCATTTTTTTTCCTTATCACACCCATTTCCCCCTTGTTAGATGCCCAAGTATTCATGTATCATATTTTAAGTTACATGGCATGCCCACTTCCATCATCTCAAACCGAGACCCTGCTTTCATTGGAAATTTTTGGTCGAAGCTGTTTAAACTTCAGGGTACCCAGCTAAACATGAGCACTATGTATCATCAACAAATGGTCAAACCTAAGTTGTCAACAAGTGCTTAGAAACCAATTTGGGATGCTTCACTTCTAAAATACCACACCAATGGACACAATGGATTCCCCTTGTAGAATGGTGGTACAATACCACTTGTCATGGTGCCACCAAAATGACACCATGTGAAGTTTTCTATGGCCAAAAACCTTGGTGAGAGACTTCCTATTTACCATGCACCTCCAAGATATAGGAAGTGGATAACACACTTCATACTAGAGAAACCATTCTCCACACACTTAAGGATAATTTGGTTATGACTCAAAATAGAACGAAACAAGAATCGATCTAACATCACTCCATATGTTCTTTTGAAAAAGGGGATCGGGTGTTTCTTTTCCTTCAACCCTATAAACAAGCATCACTCAAAGAAAAAATACCCCAGAAATTAGCACCAAAGTTTTATGGACCCTATAAGATCAGCCAATACATTGGAAAAGTGGCATACAATTTGGCTCTTCTAGCCCACTCCAGGATTCATCCAGTCATTCATGTGTCTTTTCTAAAGAAGGTTGTGGGGTCAAAGTACAAGGTGCAAACCAAATTACTAAAACTTTATGAAGAAGTTTAGTTTAGCTCTAGCTAGAATCAATATTGGATACCAAAGAGCATCAATTGTGCCAGTACACATTCTGATAAGTATCGATCTAGTGGAAATATATATAGCCTAAATATGCCACATGTGAACTAGCAACGATTTTGTAGCAATTTCCTCATTTCCAGCCTTGACGACAGCAATGTTTTTGAAGGGGGAGGGCATGTTAGGGTCCTACCATAACCTCCCTATTTCATGCTACTTAGGAGTTGGTCAATAGATGTATGGAAACCATCATGTTTGAATAAGGCCCATTAGATAGTAGTGGATAGTTATTTAATGTAAAAGGACCCACTTTATAAGGCCCACTAGGTATTTGGTACACATTAATGATGGGACCACAAGTAGTTAGTTTTTTTCTAGTGAGGGTATGTTTAAAGAGAATAGTAGGCTATGGAATGTTTTGTCAAGTGTTGTTGTATTTGGAGCTTTGGTCAGTGAAAGGTTTCTCCACATTAAGATGTAAGTGAACATTGCTTGAATCTTTCTTCTAACTTATCATAATCCAAGGGTATATTTAGAATATTTTATCGTATTTGTCTCTTGTATCTAGTTCTATGCAATTATATTCTCTATATACCTTGTTTGTGTTTAAAGTCTTAGGGTTAAGGAACACTACACAAACAACATAAAGACTGAATTGGTAGGTAAATCATTTTAGATTCTATAATTAAATGTTTACTAGAAGCATATCAATCATCTATGTACATGTTAGTTCACTTAGAGTCAATTAAAGATGGATTCAATGTTTTGTATTCCATATTGGTCAAGCTTCTATCACTGAGTTTGTGTTAGCTTGTTTCAAGCTCCCAATGTTTTGGCATTTGTTGAAGTCATTCCTAACTTATTTTTGAGTTCTAAAAACATTGCATATCAACAAAGAACATGTCTAGGTTGATTAGGTTAGATTTCATCA
>SNQJ01S0014896.1:267184-294498 GCA_010110895.2 Picea sitchensis | reverse complement strand
AATATTGACCTTTATTACATCTGAATACATTGATCTACCTATGTGCGGGTTAGGACCTTAACAGAGAATCATGATGTTGTGTTGCACAATTGTTTGGTTGATAGTGAGGCAACCAACAACATCATTCACTTGTCAATCATGCAATCACTGGGAATGGAATGTACGAAACAATATGAGACATGAGAAATAATTTATACTATTAAATCAAGAAAGGTCATGACCTATGGGTAGATTAAATATTTTTTGCATGGATAACTGCGACCCCTCACATCACAACAGTTTTTACTATTATAGTAATAGATTTTCCTCTAGCATATGGATTTTTTCTTGGAAGAGGTTGGTGTGAGATGATTGGAGGTTATATCATGAATGATGGCAGTTGTATGATGTTTCCTCACAAGGATGGAACCATGGTTAGAGTTCCCATATAAGTTAGAAAAAATGTTTCGTTCAGGAAGAAAGAGAACGAGTTGATGAGAACCTATCTTGGCGTTGGAATGGGAAACTATGTTTTCCTTGACCTAGAAAAACTCAACATTCTAAAACAAGAAAAGGAGAACTCCTTTAAATGTTATTGGAAGATGATGTCCTTTGATGGTGCATGTTCTAAATTTTAAAATGGAGTAGGAATAATTTTTAAAAGCTTTAATCTGCTATATACCCACACACAATCAGACTTGAATTTATGTGGACCAATAATGAGATGGAATATGAAGCCCTAATTTAAGGTATTATTATTTCCCTTCAAATTAAATTTGAGAACTTGGTGATCATTGGTGATTCAAAACTGATCATCAATCACATCAGGAAGAAATATAGGGTTAAAAAGGAAAATTTAAAATGTTATGCAAGAAGGGTTTCAGAGATCATGGATTCCTTCAACTCTTTCAATATATATTTTATTCCTAGAGAAAAGAACCAAAATGATGATTCATTAGTAGTAGTCACATCCCTTTCCAACACAAAATATTCTCAAGGACAAGACACTTATCATGTAAAGACTATCTTCTAACCTTCAATTCTAGATAATCAAGAATAATTACAAGTTTTCAAAAATGATGAGCATGTTCTAAATTTTCTTACTGATGATGATACCATAACTAAATTTGATCTAGAAGAAGATCAAAACCCATAGGGAGAGGTTCATGAACACAATCATAAAATTTCCCCAAAAAAAGTATATTAGTTTGGAATCACTTTTTACAAGAGATAACCAAATGAAAATTTTAAAACAGCTAGAAGAACCCTCTGTCAGAAAGGTCCAAGAAACACATAAGATAAACATTGGTACTCCTGAATCACCTAAATATATAAACTTGGGTACTATTTGCACCAATGAAGAGATTGATCAATACACCTATATTTTTAAAGATTTACAAGATGTCTTTGCATGGGGTTTCAATTATTTAAAAGAATATTATAAATCAATATTCCAACACATCATACCTATGAAATAAGGAGCAAATCCATAAAAAAAAAGGTTGAGAATAATGAATAATAAGATAAAACCTCTCGTAAAGATAGAAATTAAGAAATTAAAGAAAGCTATAATAATTTCTCCTATTATACATTTAGACTGGCTTTCAAATCTAGTAGTGGTGAGAAAAAACACTGGTGAAATCTGCCTTTGTGTTGATTTTAGGGACTTCAATCGAGTTAGTATAAAATATAATTACCCATTTCCTAATATGGAAATTCTTCTTCAACAAGTTACATGATATGCATTAATGTCTATGCTAGATGGGTTTTCAAGGTATAACCAAGTCCTTGTGGCAGAAGAAAATAGACCAAAAATAATGTTTGTAACACCATGGGGAACTTACGCTTATGTCAGAATTCCATTTAGATTAAAAAAAATAGGTGTAACATTCTAGAGAGCGATGGATCATGCTTCAAAGAATTCATTGGAAAATTCATGGCTGATTACCAACACGACCTAACAGTTTATTCAAAATCAAGAGAAATACACCTCAGACAGATTTTTGAAAGGTGCAAAACATATGGAGTATCATTCAATCCCATAAAGTGTTTGTATTCTATAACAGAAGGAAAAATGTTAGGGAATGTTGTAAGTAAAGGAGTATATATTGTCTTAGAAAAAATCAAAGCAATAAATGATATTAATCCTCCAACATAAAAAAGGGACTACAATATTTCTTCAGGAAAATGAATTCTATTTGATGATTTGTTCCTAGGTATGCTACCTTTGTCAAGCCTATAAACAATTTTCTAAATAAATATCAAAGGTTTGAATGGACATCCTAAATTCAAAAGGCATTCACATAAGTTAAGCAAGACATCACTATTGCCCATGTGCTTGTTAGTCCAAATTTTGATAAAGAGTTCATAGTGTATTATTTTGATTCATATGAAACCATTGCTTCTATACTTACTCAAAAAAATCAGAAGCAAGAACAACTCCCAATTAATGCTTTCATGAGAAAGACTTTACATGACTATGAATTGAATTATTCAATCATTGAAAAAAACTCTCTTTCTCTAGTTAAAGCGGTTGCTCATTTAAGGACATACATTCTATAAACTCATGTCATTGCTTATGTTCCTCATTCACCAGTCAAGATTCTTTTGAATCAACAACTCAGCGAAGGAATATGGGAAAACTAGTTGGATAAAATTCAGAATATGACTTAGAAATCAAACCTTTGAATTTTTTCAAAGGATAGGGTTTGTGTAAATTCATGACAGGGATTGAAGCTTTAAGTATTTCTCCTCTCGATGGATTTGGTGTTATAGTTCAAAAAAAAATCTTGACAAATTATGAATGGTATAATGATATAATATTTTATTTAAAATCTAGTTAGTTTCTTCTTGAAGTGTCCTCAAAAGAATGAAGAACTATGAAAATGAAAGGAAATCATTATGTTCTAGTATCTGTAGTATTATTCAGAAGAAATATTGATCCCGTATTGTTAAGATGTCTAGATCATTCAAAATCTAAGGAAGTGATTCAAGAATTTCACAATGGGGTTTGTGGAGGAAATTTCTCACCAGTTGTGAAAACCCACAAAATCTTTCAAGCTGGTTTTTATTGGCCAATTATGTTCAAGGACTATTATGGATTTGTTCGGAAGTGCATCCCATGCAATAATTTTCAGTAAAAATGAAAAGAGTTGCAATGCCATTATAGATAGACATGGTGGAGCAACCATTTTCTCAATGGGGTTTAGATGTGATTGGTCCAATATATCCTAAATCTAGCAAAGGTCATTCATATATTATCATATCAACTGACTATTTTACAAAGTGGAAAGAAGTAGTGGCTTTAAGAAATGCAGATTCAAAACAATTGATTCATTTATTAGAGGAAAATATTATGTCCAGGTTTGGTGTACTAGAAAAAATTATAACATATAATGGCTCAATTTTTATTGGATCAAAATTCACAAATTTTTGTGGTGAATATGGAATAATCATGGGACAATCATCCAATTATTACCTTCAGGGAAATGATATGGCATAATCAAAAAACAAAAAAATAATTCAAATCATCAAGAAAACTATTGAAGCTAACCACAAGAATTGGCATAATAAGTTGATAGATTCACTCTGGGAAAGTAGTCTCACTCCAAAAGATAGTACTAGACATTCTTTGTATACTTTGGTATATGGGAAGGAAGAAATATTACCTTTACATGTCGAATTGAATGCTTTGACACTCATCATCGATGGTGAGGAAAAATAAGAACAATCACCAATGAAAAGAAGGTATAATGAGCTCTTACAATTAGAAGAGTACAAAGAACAAGTAATACTGGCAATGAATAAAAGAGAAGAAGTGGTCAATAAATATTTTGATAAAAGTACAACTGCAAAGGATTTTCAAAAGGATCAGTTAGTTTTTTTATGGAACAAAGAAAAATAAAAACCATCATTCCAAATGAAATTTGAATCTCTTTGGATCGGTACATATCAAATTCTATTGTAAAATTGGTTGTCATTGATGTCAACCTTAGAATAAGCCCTAAATCAAAGCCCATAAGTCCCTAAAAGTGATGATTATGTGTCCACTTGAAGAAGCCTTGAATATGACCTTGAAGGATCCTTGACATAAGTGCATATTACTCTAAAGTGATCCCCTTATTTCATATCTTTTAAGAATGGCCCTCACGAGATTAGATAACATGTGGTTGTTTCCACATGTCCACTTTGAGTTGTACACAAATGGATCCTTGAAGAAGCCCTAAAACCAAGTGAAGAAGCCCCTAAATTCAAGTGAAAAAGCCCCTAAATCTAAGAGAAGAATCCCCTAAAGCCAAGTGAAGAAGTGTTGGTCCTTGACTAAGTTTTTGGATAATCTTGGTCATGTTGACCTATTTTGGGACTTCGACAGCCTGTCGAAGGAGGAGCATAGGACGAAGCAGAGATCACAGGATCTCGGCCCACTTTTGGGTCCTTTTTGGGTTTTTGGGAATATGTAACAAGAAAGGGATGTCAGACCATGGGTTTACCCATGCTTAGGCCCACTTTTGTAATATATAAATAGATGACTAGGCTAGATAGAAGCGAGGTACATCTAGGTGAAAGTGTGCATCTATGTGATGTAGGCTAAGTGCTAAATCTATGTGATGGAAGGATTGTAAGTGCTTTGTACCTGTGTGGAACTTATAGAACTAAGTGCAAGTCATTGTAAGGAATTGTGGAAGATTGCGTGCTTAGATATACTTGGGGAAGGAGGATATAGCGAGCTACGTAGATCTCTTGTCCTAGGCAGAGTAATGTTTTAGTGGCTTTGTTCTTCTAACCTATTGAGAAGCTAATAAAGAAGAGGAGTTGGTGGACATAGCCCCAGGGTGGGGGTCAACCACGTAAACACTATGTTGTCTTGCTTTGTGCATTGTCTTGATGTGTTTGTATACTCTTTTGCTAAGTGCTTTGAAATGATTAGATAGATAAATTTATTCTTAGTGATAATAATGGATAGAATGTTAGATTTGATATATATGGATATGCTCAATACTTGATCTACCAGATCTGATCTATTTTCTTATGCTAAGTGCTTAAATACGTTAGATCAGGGTGATTGTTGCGAAGCACTATTTTATTAGTGGAGTAGACATTGATTGCATATTAAGGAATTGATGGTGCTAAGTGCTCTATGAAGGATTAGAATCAAAGATCTGTGTCCTAGCTAAGGTTGCAGACACTCGAGTCTTGCAACCACCCCTGCCTCTACCTCAGGTGAGACTTCATCTTCTTCGCAGGTTTTGCCGAAAGAGCCGATAGTTAGGGTTTTCTTGGTGCGTTGTTGTAGCGTTGAATCCTGGGTCTACCCATGTTCCAACAAATGGTTATGTTGCCGGGACCTGAAACTGTGATTGCTGGGAATTAAGAAGGAAGAATATTTTTTCAAATATTCATCCTGGAACTTTGATAACTCTGTGCATAGATTTGTTTCCCTAGTGCACAAAATTTTACTAGACCTATGAAGCTTTGTGCCAAGAAAAGAGGTCAGATCTGAGGAAAGAATGACCAAATTTGAGGAAAAGAGGTAAGATCTGCAATCTTTGTTCTTTGAGAAAGATAAAAGCAAGAAGTTCTGGTTAAAAAGGTAATATCTGCAAGCTTTGTGCTTTGAGAAAGATAAAAGAAAGAAGTTCTGGTTAAAAGAGGTAAGATCTATAAGCTCTGTGCTCTGATAAAGGTAAGAATAGTGGAAAGTTTTAGATCTGAAAGCTTTGTTCTCTGTAGAGGATAATAGAAAGAATTTTCTGCAGGTTAACTACCATGATCCTGGTGCGTAGTACAAGAAAGGCTGGGGATTATTTAAAAGAAAGAGAGGGTTAACTATTTGTTACAGTTGCAGAAGATCGGTACATCTCGCTAAGGAATTCCCTAGAAGAAGACTTGGTTGTATTTGTTGCAAGGCTATGGACCATGAAGTATTGGATTTCCCTAGAATGATTGCTAAACTTGAAGGAATGAATCTGAACCAAGGAATCCCTAAGGCCGATCTAGAAACTCCGATTATGGTAGAACCCCAAAAAGAATCAGAGAAAGTATTTCTCCAGATGAAAGAAACCTTGAATGATCACTGACATGTCAGCTTATCAGAGATCTTCAAAGAGAAAAAATGCATTGAAGCAAGAATAGGAGACTAAGACATTGACTGTGTTATAGATGAGGAAACACATGTGAATGTTATGATAGAAAGAACTTGGGAAGCTATAGGAAGGCCCACTATGATCCCTTCATTAGGAGGCATAGGTTTATTCAGAGGAAAATTGGTGAACCTATGTGGGAAGATCACTCAGATACCTATGAGTGCTAATGGAACTTCGACAAAAGAAGATTTTGAGATTATTAAATTTATTGAGGACAACACCTCACTTACCATGTTATTAGGAAAACATTGGATTGATAGAGATCAAGCCAGAAAGAAGGAAGAAGAAGAAGTTTTAGAGTAGAAGAAACAAGAGTTAAAAGATTTCATGACTAGGAGGATCACACACTTAATTGAAGAACAAGAGAATAGATCAAAGCTACTTAACACCNCGAAGATGTAAGAGAATTATAAGACTCACAGAAGACTGAAGTATCTGTCCCAAATAAAGAAGAAGTATTACCTCTGAATCCTAGGAACGACTCTCGACAACACGAAGTGACTATGTCCAAAGAAGATAAGAATCAGAATGGGAAAAGACACACTAAGATGAAGCTCACTGGAAAGAAGGATAGAAAGATAAGTAAGAAGAGGAATAATATTGAAAAGTTATAGAAGGTCCCAAAGGGGGTATCACAGAAAGAAAACTTGCAGAATTGGAGCTTCGTCGGGATATCAGAACACCAACATATGGCACTTCATCATGGAGAAGCAATATAGCCGTTGGGGACGATATATCCATTCATTTGACACTCTGAACGGGTTGGAAAAGAATTTATGGATCATCACCAGACCATTGGCCACACCCTAACAGACAAAACAGAGTTAATAGAGGCCCCATACCCATTGCAAGAGAACCGTTACCAATTTTCCTATTTAGTCCGTTGCGCCATGCACCGAGGACACTTTTTCCAACTGAGAATTTGAGCCCACAAATTAACCTTATTTTTCACAGTGATCATCGCTTTGTTTCCATCTCTTTCATTGTAGTATCTGACTTAATCCCAAACCTGATCTAGTTAACCCCGAGATTGTATGTTGGACGAGCTCACCGTTGTAGAGAAATTTGTTGAAGAAGTTCTGATTGACTTGATGACTGAGAGAGTCATGTCTGAGTGAGGGTTAGCTACAGGTGTACAGGATTCATCCACGAGAACTATGCAAGCATCTTCGTCCACTGCTCGAGCCAGACTGTCCCAACCGGTCGATGAGAAGAGAACCAAGCACAGGGATGATCTCGCGAACACTAAAATGATCCCGATCATCCTACCTGCCTACCTACCACCCTTGAGCGGTGCGATAAACCGTGACAATGTACCTAGAGACTTTGAGTACCCTTTGGTCACTACGTACCTCCCAAAGGGGATACGCACAGTTCGCGTAGATCAAGATAAACTTGCAGTGTTGAAGTTTAGTGACTTTAACCTTCACGACAGAAAGGTTTATAGCATGCTCACTCCATACAAGTATCTTACAAAGTCAAAGGGAAATAATTCAAAGATCTTCCCTCAGTCATGGACCTAGAACCTCACGCAGTCCACACTACTCAACGTGATAAATATTCCTCACTTCGGACGACACCAGGAGGTGAATGCATGTGTAAAGTTACTGCTGTCATGTTATCATGGAGGATATTTGTGGTTAAAACGTCACATAATAGTGGATCCAATGTTGATCAATATGATCACGGGCTTAAGTATGCAAGGCCCTAACCCGCAGGATTTTTACCCTGGAAAAACCACAGACAGAGCTTTAATGCAGAGGATCAAAGAAACATATGGTGATGTCAAGAAAGGAATGTGAGGCTACAAGGTAGCCTCTATCCAGAGTGGCACAGTGTGCCTCGCCTATCAGTTGATCAAAGGAAAGTTAGTTCACAAGAACTGGCCCACCGAAGTGACTGGTTTTGTAGTCGACCTCGCAGGGAAGTGCGTGGAGGGCCTACAAATGAATTGGGAGAAGTACTTGGTGAACCAATTAGAACTCAACTGCAGAGAAGCCCAAGATCAAGGATATGAGTTCCACTTCAAATGTCTTCTCATATTGATTGCATTCGTCACATGGGAGATGCCAGAAGGTGCGAACTTCTCGGACATCGAGCCCTTTGAACCATTGGCCACAAAGTTCAGTACACTGTGATACTCGAACGACATAAATAAGAAATGGAAGTCAAATTTCATGTTCCATACATATTACAACCAGTTGAAGCTAGCCATCCAGTCCAAGCCATGCATGACCCCGAATACTCTCCACAGGTTTCTACCTCTAATGAAGTTCAGCGTAGACCGCCATTTCATTTATATCATAGCGCGCGCTGATGAGCACAAGAAACAATTGCAGTCATACTACAAGTTGACAGAGGAAGACATCGAAGAGATCACCAAGGAATGGTTGGAAAACCTCCTCATTCCAGTGAACCCCGTGGAGATATCTGATACTGAAATCCCAAAAACTGCATCGGATACACCAGGACTGAGAAAGACAAAGAAGACTGAAAAGTTTCACAACATAGACAATGCATTTGTAAGGACTGCTTCCATCTCACTGGATGAAGGGGGTGATGGAGAAGAGGTAGAAGGCACAAAAATGGAACAGAATAAAGGCAAAGTACCATCACCTAGGGATGAAGAGGACTCCTCGAAGAAAATGAAGGTTTTGCCTCCGAAACCTTCCTCCCGGAAGAAATCTAGAACCCCTATAACTAAGATGCAAACTACCCTCACTTCAGATGATTTTAATTTCATCATTACAGCCTTGAACGATGCTTCGCTAGAGATAGTAGAGAAGCAGGAGGTGAAGCAGGAGTAGATGTATAATCGTATCGAGATCGAGATCCAAGGGGTGTAGAAAGAATTACAAACTAGTCGCATAGTCTCCACTATGCCTCTGACAACAGGAACACTAGAATTGGGAGATGAGCCATCTCAACTCCACTGGATTGTTGATACAGTGGAAGCTCGCCTTCGACGAGCTCAAGAGGATACAACGCAAGCCACCAAGTCTTTGAAATAGGTACATGGAGTCCTTATGGAGCAACACAACACTTCAGAATGAGAAAAGATTGCTCTCCAAGCAAAATGGGATGAAGAGAAAGCAGAGATACAACAAAGAAAGGAACAGTTTCTTGTAGAGAAACTCAAAGTAAAGGAAATGGTCAATAGAGCACTTTTCTCTATGACAGTCGTTGAAGTATAGACTGAAGAATGAGTTCCACAATAGGTGGCACAACTTGAAGAAGTAATCCATAAGCTCCAACAACACATCGCAAATCTAGAGCTCCATGATGTGCCCGAGACTCCTCAAGAGATAAGAGACCAACGAGAAGCAACTTCCCACAACGCAGTTGACAGATTAAATTCTCTTGCCCTGGAAAGAAATCAACTGAGTAACCGAAGTGCCCAAACATATGAAAACCTCACATAAAATCCAGAGTTACAGGTATTGGAGTCGCAGCTCAAGGATGCGAAGAAGCACGCAGACACATTACAGGCGCAGTTGAAGGCCCATGGAAATAATGAAGCAGTCTCAAGAACAATGCACTGCCCATCAATAACTCCATACAATTCAAAGCAAGGTTATGGAAGTAACTTAATGGCTCCAACCTGTGAAAGATAAGGCACACCTATTTTTTATAGAAATTGAGAACCAAGGAGCAGAGCTAGAACAGATTGTCATCACAGCAGAACAATGACTAGAAGGGCCCATGAACAATGCAGTGATCCAGGAGTTCACCTAGCAAGAGGCCACAACAAAACAGTAGGTCAAAGTAGCTCGAGAAAATCTCGAGGCATTCGAGGCAGAACTCGTTAGACCAAAGTGACTTGGGACGAGTCACAGGTGAGTGTTGGGGGCATGTTGGCCCTTGACAAAGTTTTGGGATAATCTTGGTCATGTTGACCTATTTTGGGACTTCGACACCTTGTCGAAGGAGGAGCGCAGGACGAAGCGAAGATCACAGGATCTCGGACCACTTTTGGTTCCTTTTTGGGTTTTTGGGAATATGCAACGGGAATGGGATGTCGACCCGTGGGTTTACCCACGCTTAGGCCCACTTTTGTAATATATAAATAGATGCCTAGGCTAGATAGAAGCAGGGTACATCTAGGTGAAAGTGTGCATCTATGTGATGTAGGCTAAGTTCTAAATCTATGTGATGGAAGGTTTGTAAGTGCTTTGTGCCTGTGTGGAACTTACAGAGCTAAGTGAAAGTCCTTGTAAGGAATTGTGGAAGACTGTGTGCTTAGATATACTCGGGGAAGGAGGATCTAGCAAGATGCGCAGATCTCATGTCCTAGGCGGAGTAAGGTTTTAGGGGCTCTATGTTTGTAACCTATTGAGAAGCTAATAAAGAAGAAGAGTTGGTGGACGTAGCCCCAGAATGGGGGTGAACCACGTAAACACTGTGTTGTCTTGCTTTGTGCATTGTCTTGATGTGTTTGTATCCTCTTTTGCTAAGTGATTTGAGATGATTAGATAGATCTACTTATGCTTAGTGCTAATAATGGGTAGAATGTTAGATCTGATATATATGGATATGCTCAGTACTTGATCTACCAGATCTGATGTATTTTCTTATGATGAGTGCTTAAATACGTTAGATCAGGGTGACTGTTGTGAAGCTCTATTTTATCAGCGGATTAGATATTGATTGCATATTAATGAATTGATGATGCTAAGTTCTCTATGAAGGATTAGAATCACAGATCTGTTTCCCAGCTAAGGTTGCAGAAACTTGAGTCTTGCAACCACCCCTACCTCTACCTCGGGTGAGACTTCATCTGCTTTGCAGGTGTTGCCGAAAGGGCCAGTAGTTAGGGTTTTGTTGGTGCATTGTTGTAGCATTGAGCCCTGGGTTTGCCCATGTTCCAACAAGAAGCCCCTACAGTAAAGTAAAGAAGCCCCTAAGTTCGACCATCCTTAAGGAAGAGGTGTGACCCAAAAGTTCTGACCCTTGGTTGCACCCCCTCATGTGGAGAAGACTCATATAAATAAGAGGAGCCTCATTTGGATTTTGTATGACACCAATTCGACATAGTCAAGGAAGAGGAGTGACTTTCAGCCTATAGGAGAGAATTTCCAAGGGAAGATGAAGTGAAGAAGGGCGAAGTTCCAAGGGAAGATGAAGTCTTGTAATGATTTGTTTTAGGATTTTTATTTAAAGCTCATCTTGGGACTTTCGATATAATTTTTTTTCTATAATGATTCAGATAGTGAAATTTGGAGGTGTTTCAGAATAGATAGCGAATAATCTTGGGTACAAATTTTAGGTCTTGAATCATTACAGGTTTGGAGTTATACTCATGGGGAAGTTGAGGTTCTTTAAACTAGGGTTTTCTTCTTTGAAACGAGTCATCTTCCCATTTTGTTATGACTATTTTTGGGGGATGATTCACAAAGAAACACTTGGACTAATTTTAGGTAAGATATTGAACAATATTGAGTAGAAGTTTCATATCCTTATTCATTACAAGTACGAAGTTATACTTGTTGGAAGTTAGGGTTTGTGACTAATCCAGAAACTAGTTCCAAACATGTGTTCAAGATAAAATGGCTATAAATGAATCTTGGTAGGTTAAAATTGAATTCCACTTGTTGAATTAGAAGGAGAACATATCCTAGTATATTAGGTCCAAGTTTCAGAATCATAAATGAAAAATTGAGCTTGTGGCAAATTTTACAATTTTGCAAATTTGAGGTACAATTATGAGCAGTTTTCTATGCATATTTAAGAAGTGATTTTAGGATTATATTTGAAGTTTGATTTGATATTGTATCATCATTTAAAATATTCCAAGGGGATTGGTGTCTCCTTCCAGTAGGTTCTATAAAACTTAGGGAGTGGATGCTTCCTTCAAGTTGGTGCTTGTAAAACCTTGAAACTACTTAAGAAAAGTTTATGTGGTTTTCTCCGAGTTGGATTTCCACATAAAAATCTATGTGCGATGTGACGATTTTATGTGATTATGAATAAAATTATTAATGGTTAATGTTTATGTAGTGCATGAAGGCTAAAATTGTTAAAAATAACTCTACACTGATTCACCCACACCCCCCCCCCTCTCAATATTCTTGAATATTCTAACAATTGGTATCAAAGCGGGTTCCTTCAAGAATTGTATAACCACTAGAAGGTAGATCATGGATAAGAAAGGAGAATTTACCAAAAACGTAACACCATTGTTTGATGGGAAAAATTGTTCTGTTTGGAGCATAAGAATGGGAGTATTTTTGCAGGAATGAGGATTTGATGTTTGGCAAGCTGTAGTAAATGGATACATTGCACCATCTTCTCCCCCAACAGATAATGCTAGTAAAAGATCAGTTAATACAATTCAAAGGATATAAATTCCATTCTAAGTGGTTTAATAGGTTCAATATTTGTTAAGGTTATGCATTGTGATTCTGCAAAGGAAATATGGGCAAGCCGAAGAATTTTTATGAAGGAGATGCCAAAGTCGAAGTGGAAAATATTCAGACTTAAAGAGGACAATTCAAACATATAATAATGAAGGAAGATGAAGATATTGCAATTTATTTTCTCCGATTTGATGAAATTGTGAATGCTCTAAGAGGATTGGGAGAAAAAAATTTGAAAATTCAGTTATTGTGCAAAATATATTGAGATCTCTCCAAATGAGATTTGACCCTAAAATCTCAGCTCTAGAATAAAGACAAGATATGCATACATTGAGCATGGATTAATTATATGGAATAATTACAACATATGAAATGAAAACAGAATAGGAAAATCCATCCAGAAGGGAAGTAGCTTTCAAAACCTTCAAGAAAAGAAGAAAGAACTGTTGGATTACTGAGAGGGGGGGTGAATCAGTAATAGTGCAATAATAATCCTTTTTCTCCAAATTAATCCAAGTGCTATATCAGTGTAGTATTATTATCCAATAATGAGCAATAAGAAATGAACAATCACACACATACACAATACACCAGTGTTTTACGTGGAAACCCAAATTGGGAGAAAACCACAGAATGATTTTTCTAATATGCCTTGAAGAATTACATTCATTGGAAGCACCAACTTCCTTTGTTTTCTAGCAGCAACTGGAAGGAGGCTTCAACCCCCTATTTTCTTAGGCTACAACCTGAGGGAAGCTCCAACTCCCCAATTCTCTGGCTACAACTAGAAGGAGGCCACAACCTCTGTGTTATTTGGCTACAACTAGAAGGTGGCTACAACCACCTGTCCTTTCCCCATCCAACCGCCCTGAAGTATAAGTAGAATGATGAAACCACTCTCAACCTGTCACTGTGAGATATACTGTTGTACAACTGTATCAACCTATACCACTGACCTATATCCAATCTGTACAACTTCCCTGTACTCAACCTGTACCTAAATTGAACATGTATCTACAAAAATACAACAGATACACAACCTGTAGTTCTACAACCTGTGTATGTATGCGCCCTATCTGTTATGCATCCCGCATATGTATGCTACCAAACTGTTATGCAGCTTGTGTATGCCTTCTGAAAACTAGGGTTTCCTTTTCTTGAAAACTTCTGACCTTCTGNTCTTTCACATAGATATGTAACCTATCACTGTATCCAGACTGTAACTGTACCCTATGCATGCATCCTCATTCACTCAAGACAAGTATGTCTCTCTCTAGTCATGTGCCATATATGTGTATGTAATCATAAACAAGTATAATATCTCTCACATGATCTTAGTCATCAAACCCTTTCTGATATTCAACCTCTCAATACATCAATTACTACACGAATGCAAGATCTCAACCATGTACCATAAAAAACCTTATTCATATGCAAATAAATACAAGATGTGCCTCACAAGAAGTATCAATGATGAATATACCGGCACTGTAATTCTGTAGATATGACTTATGCATAAGATCACATGTAGCCACTAGTCTCTCTAGGGAGAATCCTCAAATCTTCATTGCCATTCCTCATGCATACATCAAAATCCAACTATTCATAGAAATAAGACATACCTTTTGAACCAATTGATGGATCTAATGTATCTGAGTGGTTTAGACCTTCCTGGGAGCTTGATCTCATAATCTAGAACTTCTTCATCTTCATCTTCTCAAGTTTCCATGACTTTATCAACATGTACTCTCCCTATACACAGATAACCCACGTACTGTATGCACCCTATACAAAGACAACTCACATATACACACCCTATACACATACAACTCGCGTACGCACCAGAAAATAGGGTTTTCTGTAAATCCGATAATTTCACCGTCAACCCTTCGTGCTACCTCAAACGTTCGCCACTTCAGATGTATCCACAAGTATTTACAAGAAGATTTACACAAGAAAATAGATATACAATATGTACAAGTGTGTCCTTAATGAGTGAGCTTTGCCTCTTATTTATATCTTCATGTAGCCTTACACTTTCCTTATTTTAGGGCTTCTCCATTTAAAATAATTTCTTTTGCAAGACACTTTGACTCTTGGGGGCTTCTATAAGACTCATGAGGGTTCTCCAACTTCATATGGTTATAACTCTCTAACCGTGAGGAGTTATGTGACGTTCCACATACCACCAGAAATGGAATGACAAGAAATATCCATCTAAGATAGTTTCACTGAAAAATTCACTGACCTTCATCTCATTATTCCACAATTAAGCATGGGTTCTCTAACCATACTTCTAGGATAACTCAATCCGCAAAGCGTCTTCCCATGAGGTATTTCACCCTAAGGGGACCACTTTGGAGTTCATCCATCTGTACTTCTTATCAAGCATGACAAGATAATAATGAGTCATCTTTACATCAAACAAACTTGGTTCCATTACCCAATTTTTTTTTCTACCGGGCTTTCTTAAAGGGTCGATGTCAATGACAACCAACCTTAATCAACAATATCCCCCTTTGGAATTGATGGAAACACTCTGATGCAATACTGAAATTATATCACTCATGCTCCCCCTAGAACCATGTCTTTGTCCTCTGTATATGATAAATATGCTCCTCCTGGAACCATGCCTCTATCCTCTACATCTGATAAATCTCAATACTGAAATCATATCACTCATGCTCCCCCTGGAACCATGCATCTATCCTCCGCATCTAATAAATATGCTCCTCCTAGAACCATGCCTCTGTCCTCTAGATTTGATAAATCTCTCCCCCTTTGTCATCAATGGAAAAGGTATCTTTCCATCCGGGGTTGCTCCCCCTGACTGGACTGTCATCTTATGGTGCTTCCTCGTGTACATCTAAGACATATAAGATAAGTATTAAAAAAGAATACATTTTGGAGTAGAAATAACTCCAAGTCCCTGGAAAAGATATTTAAAGGCTTCCCGTGGAAGTGGTTTTGTAAAGATGTCTTCCACTTGTTATTTTGTGCCCACATACTCAACTCTGATGTTCTTTTTTGCAACCTTCTCCCATAGAAAGTGATACTTGATTGGAATGTGCTTTGTCTTGGAGTGCATCACCGGGTTATTCGATATACTTATGGCGCTTGTATTATCACAATAGATTGGAATGGGCTCATCATACTCAACCTGTATATCTATCAGAGTTTGTTTCATCCAAAGTACCTGTGTACAACATGATGCTACTGCAATATATTCTGACTCAACTGTAGATAAAGATAATGATGATTGTTTCTTTCTTAGCCATGATACTAAGCACTCACCCAAGTAAAACGCTGCTCCACCGGTGCTTCATCAGTCATCAATACAACCTACCCATTATGCATCTGTGTAGGCAATAAGTGATAGATCCTTTCCTTTTGGATACCATAATCCAAACTCTTCTGTTCCTTTGAGATATCTGAAAATCCTCTTCACTTCTAATACATGTGATTCCTTTGGTGTTTCTTGAAATCGTGCCACCTGTCCAACTTCCTACATTACATCTGGTCTGGATGCTGTCACATATAGTAGGCTGCCAATCATTGACCTGTATTTCTTTTGATCTATAGGCTTCGAATCATCATCTTTGCTCAACTTGCAACTGGTTTGCATGGGAGTGATAACCGGTTTGCAATCTTCCATTTCAAACCTGTTTAACATTTCTTTGATATAATTGGTTTGAGAAATAAAAATTCCTTGGTTGTTTTGACATATCTGAAGTCCCCAAAATAAGGATAGTTCTCCAAGTAATGACATTTCAAATTCATTATGCATATCTTTTGCAAATTTTTGGCTTAACCTGTTATAATCACTACCAAAAATAATATCATCAACATAAACTTCAATTAATAAAATATTACCTTGACTTACCTTGATGTAGAGTTTGTTTTCTGCACTTCCTTTTCTGAACCCTGCCTGCTTCAGATACTTATCCAGTCTGGAGTACCATGCTCTAGGAGCCTATTTTAGACCATACAAGGCCTTCTTTAATTTACACACATAATTTGTGTTCTTTGACAACTGAAATCCTTCTAGTTGTTCAATGTAGACTTCTTCTTCAAGTTCCCCATTCAGAAAAGATGATTTTACATCCATCTGATATACTTTAACATTTTTGGACCATGCATAAGCTAAAAGAAAACATATTGCTTCCATTCTGGCAACTGGGGAAAATATCTCTTCAAAGTCGATTCCTTCAATCTGAGCATATCCTTTACATACCAATCTAGCTTTGTTCCTTGTAACTTGTCCATCTTCATTCAATTTATTTCTGAAAAACCATTTTGTGCCGATCACATTCTTATTCTTTGGTCTTGGAACCAATTCCCAAGTGTCATTTTTCTCTATTTTATCTAATTCTTCATCCATAGCCTTATTCCAAAATTCACCCTTGCTGGCTTCTTCAAAAAAGTTTGGTTCAATTGTAGATAAGAGTGATAGGTGTGTTTTTTCTGGTGAATGGATTCTTTTTCTAGTCTCAACTCCTATATCTTTGTTCCTGATAATCTGATATGAAGGATGATTCTTCTGTACTCGTTTACTGGGTGTCTTTGGAGACACTTGCTGAACTTTCTCTTCTTCTTCTATCAGATTCTCTTCATCTTCCTCTTCTACTTCTTTTTCATCTTCTGCTTCTTCTTCTAAGGGTTGTTTCATTGATTCATTTTCTTCCTTTGATTCTAGTCTGCCTATTTCATCAATTGTTACGTTGATGCTTTCCACAACTTTGTTCAATCTTAGATTATAACACTTGTATGCTTTCCTTGTACTTGATTAAGAAACAAGTACTCCTTTGTCCACACGAGAGTCAAACTTTCCCATTATGCCATCTTCTCTTTTGATATAGCATTTGCTTCCAAACACTTTGAAGTTCTTTACATTTTCTGGTCTTCCTTTCCATATTTCATAAGGAATTTTGTTAGTGTTTCAAGAAGGCCTAGTGAAACACATAGAAGAAATTACAACAGGTTTGAATCCTTGAGCAATGAAGTGGAATGTTACAAATGTAACAATTTTGGACATGTGGCCAAAGAGTGAAGAATGAGAATCCCTCCTAAAGAACCTCAACAAAACAAAAACAGTCATAAACAGGAACCATAGAAAAGGACATGGATAAGAAAGCAAGATCAATATAGAAATGAAGAATGCACACTCGTTCTACAAGCTAAGCAGAAGAAACATGTTTGGTATGTTGATAATGGGTGTTCAAAACACATGACAGGTGATAGAGACAAGTTTCTTACATTACGAAAGGAAAGAGATGGATCAGTCTCCTTTGGAAATGATGATTCAACCAAAATCATTGAAAAATGCACAGTCCGAATTGGGAACAAGAATGAAAAGGCGGAACATGTTCTACTAGTATAAGATATGAAACATAATATTCTAAGTGTGATTCAAATGTGTGACCAAGGTCATAAAGTTACTTTTGATTCACAAAAGTGTGAGATAAGAAAAGAAGGTTCAGGGAAATTGGTCGCTACAACTGCAAGAACTTCAAGCAACATATATGTGTTAAGTGAAATTGGAAATGAAAAGTGTTTTCTAGGAAAGGAAGATGAAAGTTGGATATGGAAAATAAGAATGGGTCACATAAATTTTGATAACCTCATCAAAATCAACAAAAGAGAAGCAGTCAAAGAAATTCCCTGGATCATGAAACCAACCAACACTTTATGCAATCATTGTCAACAAGAAAAGCAAACAAAGACCAGGTTCAAATCAAAGGAATATTCAACAACAAGACCACTGAAAATTGTGCATACTGATCTAGTTGGACCAACTAAAACAAAGGGCTTAAAAGGTGAGAAATACTTTATGTTATTAGTTGATGATTATACAAGAATGATTGCACTTTGCTTTCTCAAGAATAAGTTAGAATCTTTTGAAAACTTCAAGATCTACAAGAAAATGGTTGAAAATGAAATGGATTCAAAACTAAAATAATTGAGATCTGATAATGGAGGAGAGTTCACCTCAAAGGAATTTATGGACTACAACAACAATCATGGAATAAAAAGGCAATTCTTCGTTGCTAGGACACCTCAACAGAATGGAGTTGTTGAAAGAAAGAACAGGACAGTACAGGAAATGGATCGAACAATGATAATGGATTCAAAATTGACAGATATTTTTTGGACACAAGCAGTGCATACAACAATGCATACACAAGATATGATTGTTTCTTCTTCGAAGTCTTCTTTGTCAGAGCCTTTAACTGCCATGAATAGAACTCTTCCTGTCTCACTGTCACTGATTTGAACTTCATCTGATGATGAGATGTCTTCTTTGGTGCATAATATTTTCTTGAAATCTTTCTTTGTAGTTATTTTTCCTTTATATGTGTGTTTCCCTTTTGAGTAACCTTCATAATTTCTCTTTTTATTATGAGGACATTTGTTATCAAAATGACCAATACCATCACAATTATAACAAATTAAAGAAAGCTTACCTCTATACCTACTATCGGTTCCCTTGTTCAGTCTTTTGATAAAGTTGGCTACTTATTCATCATCTTCTGAAACATCACTGTTGCTACTATATTCTTCTTTTTGCTTTTGCTTTTTCTTTGATCTTTTGGATGCTTTGAAGGATTCTTCTTTTACCTATGAATTTTCCTGTTCAGTTCTCATTTCATATGCTGCGAAGATTCCATGCAGTTCATCCATGCTTATTGAGTTTAGATCCAATCTTTCTTCTAGTACTGATATCTTAGGGTTAAATCTCATAGGAAGAGATCTTAGTACATTTTGAACAATTACAGATTCTCCGATTTCTTCTCCCAATCCTATGATTGCATTCATTTTTTCATCAACTCGTAAGAAGTAGGATGCAATATTCTCATCTTTCTTCATTTTTAGTTGTTTGAACTAACCCCTTTAAGTTTGAAGCTTTGCTGCTTTGACTTTTGTATCTCCTTCATAAATATTTCGAAGCTTGTCCCAAATATATTCAGCGGATTTACAATGTGCAACTTTGGTGAATACCATATCACTAAGACCATTCAAAAGTGCATTTGTGGATTTGCAATTATTCTCGCCGAGTTTCATTGCTTTTTCATTTGTTGGTGGAACTGTTGGTGCTCTGTATCCATCTTCAATTGATTGACAAACTTGAAATCCTTGTGCCTGTATATATGTCTTCATCCTTATGCTCCAAAAAGCATACTTCTATCCATCAAACTGTGGTATTCCATTTTTATACAAGTTGGTACTCTCCATGATCTACCTTTCAGTGGTTAAATTGATTTTTGAAGGAACCTGCTCTGAAACCAATTGTTGGATTACTAAGAGGGGGGGGAAATCAGTAATAGTGCAATAATAATCATTTTTCTCCAAATTAATCCAAGTGTTATATCAGTGTAGTATTATTATCTAATAATGAGCAATACAAAATGAACAATCACACACACACATAGTACACCAATGTTTTACGTGGAAACCCAAATCGAGAGAAAACCACATAATTATTTTTGTTATATGTATTGAAGAATTACATTCATTGGAAGCACCAACTTCCTTTGTTTTCCAGCTGCAACTGGAAGGAGGCTTCAACCCCCTAGTTTCTCAGGCTACAACCTGACAGAAGCTACAACTCCCCAATTCTTTGGCTATAACTAGAAGGAGGCTACAACCCCCTATGTTCTCTAGCTACAACCGAAAGGTGGCTACAACCACCTATCCTTGCCCCGTCCAACCACCCTGAAGTATAAGTAGAATGATGGAACCACTGTCAACCTGTCACTGTGAGATATACTATTGTACAACTATATCAATCTGTACCATTGACCTGTATGCAATTTGTACAACTTCCCTATAATCAATCTGCACCTGAACTGAACATGTATCTACAAAAATACAAAAGATACATGACCTGTAGTTATGCAACCCACATATGTACGCGCCCTATCTGTTATGAAGCCCATGTATGTACGCTACCAAACTATTGTGCAGCTTGTGTATGGCTTCTGAAAACTAGGGTTTCCTTTTATTGAAAACTTCCGACCTTCTATAACTTCTTTCACATAGATATGTAACCTGTCACTGTATCCAGACTATAACTGTACCTTGTGCATGCATCCTAATTCACTCAAGACAAGTATGTCTCCTCTAGTCATGTGCCATATAGGTGTATGTAATCATGAACAAGTATAATATCCCTCACATGATATTAGTCATCAAACCCTTTCTGATATTCAGCCTCTCAATACATCAACTACTACACAAATACAAGCTCTCAACCATGTACCATAAAAACCCTTAGCCATATGCCAATAAATACAAGATGTGCCTCATAAGAAGTATCAATGATGAATATACCAGCATTGTAATTATGTAGATATGACTTATGCAGAAGATCACATGTAGCCACTAGTCTCTCTAGGGACAATCCTCAAATCTTCATTGCCATTCCTCATGCATACATAAAAATCCAACTATTCATAAAAATAAGACATACCTTTTGAGCCAATGGATGTATCTAATGCATCTGAGCAGTTTAGACCTTCGTGGGAGATTGATCTTAGAATATAGAACTTCTGCATCTTCATCTTCTCAAGTTTCCATGACTTTATCAACATGTACACTCTCTATACACAGATAGCCTGCGTACTGTATGCACCCTATACACAGACAGCTCGCATATATGCACCCTATACATAGACAGCCCGCGTACGCACAAGAAGATAGGGTTTTCTGTAAATCTGAGAAATTTTCCATCAACCCTTCGTGCTACCTCAAACATTCGCCACTTCATATGTATCCACAAGTATTTACAAGAATATTTACATAAGAAAATAGATATATAATATGTACAAGTGTGTCCTTAATAAGTGAGCTTTGCCTCTTATTTATATCTTCATGTAGCCTTACACTTTCCTTATTTTAGGGCTTCTCCATTTAAAATAATTTCTTTTGCAAGATACTTTGACTCTTCGGGGCTTCTATAAGACTCATGAGGGTTCTCCAACTTCATATGGTTATAATTCTCTAACCGTGAGGAGTTATGTGACATTCCACATACCACCGGAAATGCAATGACAAGAACTATCCATCTAGGATAGTTTCAATGACAAATTCACTGACCTTCATCTCATTATTCCACAATTAAGCATGGGTTATCTAACCATACTTCTAGGATACCTCAATCCACAAAGCGTCTTCCTGTGAGGGATTTCACCATAAGGGGACCACTTTGGAGTTCATCCATCTATACTTCTTATCAACCATGAAAAGACAATAATGAGTCATATTTACATCAAACAAACTTGGGTCCATTACCCAAACCTTTGTGCTACTGGCCTTTCTTCAAGGGTTGACATCAATGAAAACCAACCTTAATCAACAAGAACAAGCCAAGGTCAAAACAATGCTCTAGAAATAGTCATGATTCAGACAATGAATAAGAAGCCAACTTTGTGAGAAAGTTGAAAAGAGAAATCGACAAGTACAAAGGTAAGCTTCCCTTCAAATGCTTTAATTGTGGTAAAGTTGGCCATTTTTCTTTCAAATTTCCTTATGAAAGGGGTTTAGATAATGATTAAGAGGAAGTCCTAAGAAAGAAAATAAATATCATAAAAGAGACAAGGAAATAAATAAAGGAATATTTTTGAAAAAGAAAATCCTCTATTCAAAAGAAGATAGTTCCTCATCAAATGAAGATGATGATAATGACAGTGAGTCAAGAAGAGTACTCTTCATGGCATTAGACACTCAAGAGGAAACTACTAAAAATAATGAAGGAGACTATGAATAATGAGGAGAAGTGAATCTTAAGGAACAATTGACCAGTGCCTTAAGTGATCTAAGAATAGAAAGGAAGAAAAACAAGTCTCTCAAAGAAGAGTTAAGTAAACTAAAGGAAGGCTTTCAAAACCCTAGTGAAAATTATGAAAAAGCCAAGCAAACTATAATAGATATAAGAATTTAGTTGGAAGAAGCCAAAGTGATTGAAGAAACACTCAAGAGATAATTGGAAGAAAAGAAGAAAATAATAGAGAATCTAGAAGCTGAAATAGTCTCATTGAGAAAGGAGCTACAAAAGAATGAAATTCAACTAAAATTTTGAAATAGCACCAAAATACTCGACGAAATCATATGCAATCAAAATCCATTCAATGAAAAGTTTGGAATTGGATACAAAAAAAATAGTACCTATGAGGGTTCAAGCTCTATGATGACAGGAAATGAAGTAGAGAAACAAAGTTATGCAGACACTATCAAGGGTTCCATCAAGAAAGAAGGATGCAACCTCTAAAGGAGGACATACAAAAACAAAAAATAAAGAAAAATCAAGAAGAAGATCGTGCATTCAGAGGAACATGAAATCATCAACCAACAATGAAGAATACCCAAGTAGAAGATCATGATTTTAGAAGAACAACACCAACTAGAATATCATCCGCACCCAAGTACCAAAATATTGTTCTTGGCATGTGTTGTTCTTGCAATAATTTTGGGCATAAAGCCATAAATTGTAGAGATTATGCAAAAGATAGAAACACCTGGAACAAAAGTAGCTATGAAAATCCCAAGAATCATTACGAAGGAAATTATCCCAGAAAGACTCATGAGGTGTTTGACAAAAAATATAACATTTTTGGTGCTCTAGGTTATGAAATTGAATGCTACAAATGTAATGATTTTGGACACATAGATAGAAATTGCATAAGAGATTTGATAGTTTCTTCAAGGGAAACTAGGCATGTTCCTTTCAATCATATAGGGGAACAACACATAACTTGGAAAAGGAAGCAAGAATATTTGAAGGTTGAGGAATGTGGGTTTTCCTTACAAGACCAAAATAGAAGAAGCCATTGATATATTGATAGTGGATGCTCAAAGAATATGAATGGAGAAAAAAATAGATTTGTAACATTAAATAAAGAAAAAGAGGGGTTTGCCACATTTGGCAGTGATAACTTAGCCAAAATTATAGGAAAATGCACATTTAGTCTTGGAAACAAAGATGTTGTGGAAAAAAATGTCTTACTTGTTGAAAATATGAAGCATAATTTACTAAGTGTAAGCCAAATGTGTGATCAAGGACACACACTTATATTCAATTCAAAAGAATGTGAAATAAGGAAAGAAGGATCAAGAAGACTAGTGGAAATAGAGACAAGGACTCCAAACAACATATACATCTTGAATGAGATCGAAGAAGAAAGATGTTGTTTGGGAAAACAAGATGAAAGTTGGCTTTGGCATAGGAGAATGGGCCATATACACTTTGATAATATTTTCAAGATCAACAAGAAGAAGCCTATAAGAGAAATACTAGAAATTACAAAGCCAATGAATACTATGTGAAAACATTGTTAGCATCGAAAACAAATAAAATTTGAATTCAAGACAAAGAAATACTCTACGACAAAACCATTGAAGATTGTACACACTGATTTATGTGGGCCCACGAAAAACAAAAGGACTGTATGGTGAAAAATACTTCATGCTACTCATTGATGGCTACACCAGAATGACCTAGGTTTTCTTCCTTAAGAAAAGTCAGAATCTTTAGAATGTTTCAAGCAATTCAAGAAACTGGTTGAAAATGATTTTTTTTTGAAAATAAAATGCTTAAGATCTTATAATGGAGGTGAATTTAGTTCAAATGAATTCAGGGATTTCTATGAAGAACAAATAATAAAAAGACAATTCTCAATAACTAGAACACCTCAACAAAATGGATTTGTTGAAAGGAAAAATAGAACTATACAAGAAATGGCCACAACCATGTTAAATGAGTCCAAGCTAAGCGATATCTTTTGGGGACAAGCAATGGATACAACTGTTCATATATTTAACATAGGATTGATCATAAGTAATAGTGATAAGACTCCATATGAGTTATGGAAAGGAAGAACGACCAGTGTCAAGAACTTTAGAGTGTTTGGAAGAAAGTGTTACATAAAAAGGGAAGACAAGAAGATTGGAAAATTTTACTCACAGGTGGAAAAAGGAATATTTGTTGGGTACTCATGCAAAATAAAATCATATAAGTGATACAATATAAGACTCAACAAGATATTGGAAAGAATTAATGTAAAATTTGATGAAACAAACTTGTTGAAGACAAGGAAGAATGGCTAGTGTCAAGCACTTAGAGTGTTTGGAAGAAAGTGTTACATAAAAAGGGAAGAAAAGAAGATTGGAAAATTTTACTCACGAGTGGAAAAAGGAATATTTGTTGGGTACTCATGAAAAATAAAATCATATAAGTGCTACAATCTACGACTTAGCAAGATATTGGAAAGCATCAATGTAAAATTTGATGAAACAGACTTGTTGAAGACAAGGAAATAATATAGGAATCCAAACATCTTTGAAGAATAAGTAAATGAAGAACTAAATCAAGAAGAAGAGGAATAAGAAGAACAACAACAAGAAGAGAAGTATCTCGAAGCATAACAAGAAGAAAACAACCAACAATATTTCCAGACACCTTCTAAGACACCCAACCACCGAGTTCAAAAGAATCATCCACCAGAAAAAATCATTGGAGATAGAAGTGCTGGAGTAGAAACCAGAATAATAAGGAAAGCATAAATACCTGAAAAATGACATTTTTCATTATTGTCCATAGTTGAACCAATTAAATTTGAGGAATCCATAAATGATGAATAGTGTATCAAGGCTATGGAAGAAGAACTAAATCAAATAGATAAGAATGAGACATGGGAACTAGTTCCAAGACAAAAGGAAAAAAATGTGATTGAGACAAAATGGGTCTTCAGAAACAAGCTAAACAAATATGGATAGGTAACCAGAAACAAAGCAAGACTAGTGTGCAAAGGATATGCTCAAGTTGAAGGAATAGATTTTGAAGAAAGATTTACTCCCGTGGTTAGAATGGAAGAAATCAAAATGTTCTTGGCTTAAATGAATGCTCCAAAAGGATCAAAGTGTATCAGATGGACGTAAAATAATCTTTTCTAAATGGAGAATTAGAAGAAAAAGTCTACATAGAATATCCACAAGTGTTTCTACTATCAGAAAGGAAGACTATGTTTTCATATTGAAGAAAGCTTTGTATGGACTGAAGCAAGCTTCGAGAGCTTGGTACTCAATATTGGAAAAATACTTACAACAACAAAGATTCAGAAGGGGAAATGTAGATAGTAACCTCTACATAAAAGTGGATCAATAAAATATGATTATTATTGAAGTGTATGCTAATAAAATCATCTTTGGAAGTGATGATGATAGATAAAGTCAAAATTTTGCTAAAGATGTGCATAATGAATTTCAAATGTCCCTACTTGGGGAGTTGACTTTTTTCTTGAGACTCTAGATATCTCAGTTAGATGAAGGAATTTTCATTTCCCAAACCAAGTACACCAAGGAAATATTAAAGAAGTTCAAAATGCAAGACTGTAAACCTATGAGTACTCCTATGGTTACTAGTTGCAAGTTGAGAAAAGATTATGAATGTAAGGAAGTAGATCAAAGATGTTGCATTATGTTTTCATTGATGTGAAATGATTGATTTCAAAGAGTTTTTGTCAATTATTGTCATTGTATCATTGATGTAGTAATTTTTGGATCATGTGCTCAGAGATGTAATTGATGTCTGAGGGATAATTTCATGAGGTATCATAGTGATGTGTTGTCATGGGTTAATGTTCCAGATAGATTGATGTAAAGGTTTATCATTGTTGTCTTATCATGGTTGATAGGAAGTACCAAATGGATGAACTTCAAAGTGGTCCCCTTATGGTGAAAGCACTCACGGGAAGATGCTTTGTGAGGTCCAAATGGTTAAGTGGTAGAGTCATCCTAGATGTGTGGTTAAGGAACTCAAGGTTGATTATGGAATAATGTAATGAACATCAATGAATTTTAAAGTGCGAATATTCTAGATGGATAGTTCTTGTGATTCCATTTTCTGTGATATGTGGAACGTCACATAACTCCTCACGGTTAGAGAGTTATGGCCATATGAAGTTGCAGAACCCTCATGTGTTGTCTAGAAGCCCCTAAAAGGTCAAATAAGTCAAATTATTCTAGAATCTCCTAGAAGAAATTTAACTAGTCAAAGTGGTTAATCATGGGTTAAGTGGTTGCAATAAGAAAACAATTAAAAATAAATTAGTTGCAACTAGAAGTGGAAAAGTTACTATTTGAGGAGAAAGTAGTTATAAGTGGACAAGTGGTCAGAAGTGGGTTAGCCCCAAAAAGAAGGAAGTTGGTTAGAATTGGTTAGATGAGGAAGCTACTTGGATAGGTATAAATAAGAGAGAAAGGGTCTCTTACATGTGAATCCATTGAGCATGTTGAATGTGTACTCTAGTGAAAGACTGATTGCAGGTACTCATGGATGCATCAGAAGTTCCGTAAGTCTAAGGTTTTGACGACGAAATTTTTCGAGGTTCAAAAAGCCCTAATTTTTTGAAGTAGTACGTGAGATGCAGTGGGCCAGGGCATGTATGTACATGAGATTAAGGAGAGCAGGGTGCTAACAATTTAGAAAGGACATGAAAATTTGAGTGAGGGTTATTGCTAGGTTCTTGAATTTTGAAGCAAGTTCCAGATCATCATTCTACATGTTCATATCTTCTACAGAGGTTCTGGTATGGGTAAATATTGTCTTGATGTTAGACTTGCTCATGGTATGAAGAATTTTTGAGGCATTCTTTGTATGGTTGTATTGATGTCTGAATATGGTAGTTGGTTGGTTAAGTAGTTCATTTCTGTTATGATTGAGAGATATACATGATCTGTGACGGTGTATGGTTGAGGAGCATTTATAGGTTGTTGGATAGAATATATATGTTTTTGATTGGTTATGGTATATATTGAGCAATAATAGGTAAATGATAGTGAC
>SNQJ01S0014896.1:256903-267108 GCA_010110895.2 Picea sitchensis | reverse complement strand
GAAGTTTCATAAACCCTAGTTTTTGAAGGTGTACGCGGGTTGACAGAAGGAAGAGCGCACACATACACGTGCCACAGTACAAGTAGGTCACATACATACACATGTTGTACTATTGACAGGTTGCGTACCTATTGATAGATTTGGTTCTATCCACAAGAAGGGTCTTGTACTTGATGATTGGATTTCTCACATCTCAGTTGGTGCTGAGATCTACAAGCTAAGTCTTGCACTGAGAGTTGGTTCTCTTGTGGAGTTGTTTCTCTTTTTAGTTGATGCTGAGAAACCCCAAGGATTGTAGTCCGTAATACAAAAGAAACTTATATATATATCTTGTGTGCCTTCTGTTCTTTATGGTGATGGTTTATTGATGATGTTTGTTGCTGAGATATGATTACATACAAACAACTAGTTATAAATTAAAGTAATGAATATTGAGTAAATGGTTCTTTCTAACAAAGGTGTTTTGTAAAGAATTTGTGAAAAGACCCCTACATTTATTCNGATTAGTGTGTCCAGCAATTGGTATCAGAGCAAGTCTTCATCATAATCCTTACAATCTTAAAGGAGATCTATGGACACACAAATGGATGAACATGAAGATGAAGTGCCCCTCTTTGAAGAGACATATTACTCGTCATGGAGAATAGAAATGAAATGATTTTTGAAGGAAAAAGGAAAAGGTATTTGGAATGCATATATTAGTGGATCAGTTCCCTTGAAGAATATGCCAAATTTTGTAACACAAAAGGAACCAAAGAAGAACAATGCATTAGCTTTTAAGATCATTTTCAATGGACTTTCAAGTTCTGTCAAAGAAATCACGAGACAATGTATTTTCACCAAGGATCTATGGATGAAGCTAGAGAAGGTATACCAAGATAAAGAAGACAATCCCATCAAGGAAAACACAAGTAAATACTCTCCAAAATCTTCTAATTACAATAATCCTAGTGAAGTTAAATGTTCTCTTACAAAAGAAGAAGACATAGAAAAAGTTTGTATAGAATTTGCCAATAATGAAGAGGAAGATTTGTTATAGATTAAAGATTAAATCATATCTAACTTAGAAGAAGTCAGCATGGATATAGGATATGGTTCACTTTCCTTTGAGTATCTTGAAAAATAAACTAAGGAGGTCCGAGAGAAATGCCCAAAGCATATCATGGCACTAAAGCAAATACTCATGAAGCAAGAAGAAGAGATCAAGAAACTAAAGAATGATATAACTAGTCAAGTAGAATAAAATAAGAAGGTAGATGATGAGCTTAGAAAAATCCTTGAAGATATTAAAATCAACGTAAATTTAAGTTCTCAACTTGAAGAATCCAAAAGGGTATAGGAACTATTAAAAAATCAAGTAAATGAAAAGGAAGAGTCATGCCATAAGTTGGAAGATGAAATTGTTGATCTCAGAAAGAAAGTAGAGAAGTCAAATAATCGTATCAAGTTCATGAACAACTCAACAATATTGAATGAAATCTTGGATAGTCAAATATCACCTAATGATAAATCAGTTCTTAGATACAACAAGGAATCTATACACTTTGAATCCAAAACTTCTAAGAAGCATGGGTTAAATTCTTCATTCTCAAAAGGTGGAAGCAATTTTGCAAGTCAACCATCTACACAAAGCAAGGAAGACATCAAGAAGCCATCTTTACACTTCAAAGAAATTTTAGAAGAGAGACACCAAAGAAAAGGTATGAAAATGTTTTTCATGGTCACTGCTTCTCATGTAATGAATATGGTCACAAAACTTTGGATTGTAGACATTATGCAAGGAGAGATGTTGGAAGACACCATAAAATCCTAAGATGTTGGAGATGTAATCAAGTGGGACACATGGTTGCACATTGCCACTCCATGAGATGCTACAACTACAGTGGGTTTGGCCACAAATCCCACGATTGTTGGAACACAAGAAGGAATTCCATGAGGAGTGCTTCATATAGCATGGAAAGAAGAGAACATGAAACTAAGAAGGAAGACAATGTTGAAAATATGGAAGCTCAGACCTCAAGTTATGAGAAGTTGGGACACATTCAGAAGTGTATGAAGAAGACTGAACAACCAGAACATAATGACAGCCATGAGGCAAGCTCAAGCTTGAAATTTTCTGAAGCATACATGGGCTCATGTGGGATATTCACGTACATATGCGAGATTAACTATAGAAAGGTCATGTACATACGCGGGATATATGTGGAACATGGCGCATACCTATTGTAAAATCTTTGGAAAAGAAGGTTATGCAGATGATTTGCAGCATGGTTTGATGGTATAACTCTGTTTTTGCAGGGTCTGACATGATTTTTTGTAGGTTTTCATGATTATATGATTACATGTGTGTTTGATGTATGCATGATGATGACATATGGTTGAGTGTTGAAGCATATGCTTGATGCCTATCTTGGATGCATGGTACTAACCCTAGAATGTGGATTGCGACTTTTTTCTGTTGAAGAACAGTGTTGGTTATGTCAGTGAAGATATGGAACTTTGTTTATGATATCTATCATGTTGATGTGATGATAGCTATAGGTATATCATTGATCTATTGAGGCACACTTTTGGTACATGTCTAGAGATACTATTGGTTTCTTAGTACTTGTTATAGTGAATGGTTTTTGAGGAAGATTTGTTATGGTACATGGATGGTACATATGTGAGCTTTATTGATATATCTTATGATGTATTGTTGGAGGATTATTTGTTGGATGTCTTGGGGCATGCATTTGGCATGTGGTTGAGCTACATATTGGTACATGTAGTTGATGAGTCATAGCTTGATCTACAATTGATGCATGATTGATAAATACTTTGTTGTTTGGTAGAGGGACTTGTTAGAAGTATGATAGGAACATGGTTTATGGTTGATATGGCATACATGTATGGGAAGACATCTTGATTGTAGTTCATATTGTTGAAGTTTGGTGCATGGTTTATGCACTTGATATGGTACATGTAGTAATACATGTTTGGTGCATGGTCGATGCACTTGTATATGGAAGATGATTGTGGGTGATAGTACTTGGTTAAAGTACACCATTGGTATTATTTTTTTAGCATATCCTTTTCCATACATGATATATGGGATGATATAGTTGAGATGCTTGGTTGATACATTGATTGATGCTTGGTGGTTGAGATACATTTCTTGACACATGGTTTGTGGCACTTAGTTCGTGGTAGAGGAATATCGTGAGTGATATCACACTTGGTTGAGGCACATGGTTGGTTGATCTTGATATATGGTTGGTACAATGTTGGCACATGTTCTTGGCATATGGTAGATACACTCCATTGATGATATCTTATGGTATATTGTATGGTGTTGATGTACATGGTTTATGTGCATGATTGGCACATGGTATGGCAAAGGGTGTACATGGTTGATGCTTTGTTCATGACTCACTTTTGACATATATTTTTCTTCATGATTGATGCATGAGATGATTGGCATACACTTGATGTATGGTATGGCACAAGTTTAGATATTTGATGCATGGACAGGTCCAAGGATCATCATAGAACAATTTATCTATTTTAAGTAGTGGCAGTTGTAGTGGTATCATATTGTTCATCTTGCAAAGAAGATAGGGGGAGAAATACCCACAGGGGGATTTATTCCTCTTCCCATGATTGGTTGCAGCAACATGATTCGAGGAGGAGCTATGATTGGAAACCATGCCATTAGAATTTCATCAGAGTGATATCCCTTGTCCAAATGGGGAGAGATAATTCAGATAGTGGAGTAGCCAACAAGGAGAGAAACCCATGGGAAAGTGCATACAGGAGGAGAAACCTCAATGATAGTTCATTCAGGGGGAGAAACCCCTAGGAGAGAACTACCCTTTTCCATTGATGTCAAAGAGGGAGAGATAGCCACATTGATGTGGAGAGACGAATATTGATAAGGAGCATTTCCATGTCCTAGTGTTGACATCAATGATTGGTGTTGACATCAATGTTGGTGTTTCCATCAATTCCAAAGAGGGAGATTGTTGCATTATGTTGTCATTGATGTCAAAGTATTGATGTCAAAGAGTTGTTGTCAAGTATTGTCATTGTATCATTGATGTATTTATTTTTGGATCATGTGGTCAAAGATGTAATTTATTCCTGAGGGATAATGTCATGAGGTGTCATAGTGATGTGTTTTCATTAGTTAATGTTCCACATGGATTGATGTATAGATGGGTTGATGTAAAGGTTGATCATTGTTTCTTATCATGGTTGATAGGAAGTACCAAATGGATGAACTTCAAAGTGGTCCCCTTATGGTGAAATCCCTCATGGGAAGACGCTTTGTGAGGTCCAAATGGTTAAGTGGTAGAGTCATCCTAGATGTGTGGTTAAGGAACCCAATGTTGATTATGGAAAAATATAATGAAGATCAGTGGATTTTCAAGTGATACTATTCTATATGGATAGTGCTTATCATGCCATTTCTAGTGATATGTGGAACATCACATAACTCCTCATAGCTAGAGAGTTATGGCCATATGAAGTTGGAGAACCCTCATGTGTTGTATAGAATCCCCTAGAAGGTCAAAGAAGTCAAATTATTCTAGAAGATCATGGAATAAAGTTGACTAGTCAAAGTGGTTAATCATGGGTTAAGTGGTTGCAACAAGAAACCAATTAAAAATAAATTAGTTGCAACTAGAAGTGGAAAAGTTACTATTTGAGGAGAAAGTAATTACAAGTGGAAAAGTGGTTAGAAGTGGGTTATCCTCAAAAAGAAGGAAGTTGGTTGACGCCGACTGTGTCTCCCCTCCTCGGCCACAATCTTTGCGCTGACCTCCCGGTCTTTATGGATCGTTCAAATTTCACCTTTGAGCCAAAGTGGCTCCTTCAATTCTCCACTAGAATCTCTATTAAAATTGACCCAGAGGTCTTTTCTGCTCCTCTCAGCCTCTAGGCCTAATCGTTGTTCCTTTCACGACTGAAAAAATGAAACTCCCGGCTTCAGGGTTTCGCAAACCTGATGTAACAAACTTTGTCTTTGTGCTTTCCCGATCTCCGATATCCCGATATTCAAAATCACTTTAAACATCAGTTAGCCCTCTGCCTAGATTTTTGGTTCATACGACCTCGCCTATATGGTTGCAGTCTTATCTCCTTCGGGCTTTCGGGCTTTCGGATGCTGAGATGTATTTGACCCCTTGTCCTCAGGATCCCCGATTCTCTGAATTTCGATCTCCCAATGTGATTTATTTTCGGGGATTTCCCCAGAAAGTCGAGATTGTTGCCATGTGTCCTCAAAGATGGATGGTCCTCATCACTTCGCAAATTCGAAAAAACAAATGCCTTTGGGTTCTTTCCCATGGGACTCCCGAAGTTTCGATTCCTGACCTCCCATTATGATGAGGTGACGTCAGCTGGGCCCCATAACGGAGCTTTCCTCCTTATCGAGATTTCGGACTTTGCAGCTCCGAAATGTAAGTGTTTCATGTCTTCAGGATTCATGAAACGCCGAACCCCGACTTCAAGGATTTTTGCCACGCGTCCCAAATGGATGGATGGTTCAGTTCAAGTCTCAAACTTCGCCAAATGCAAATTCAAAAATGCTCACTTATGTGAGTCCTGGTCTCTGGATCTCCGAATTGGATAATCATGTGACATGCATCCTTCCTTAGATCAACAAATGTGATCCTTTCACTGTTTTGGGACACAAAAGGTCTCGAACTCTTGGTCTCTAGACTTCCGAGATGCCGATGGCTCTCGATCCCTACCACATGTCCCGACAGATGGATAGTTCTGATTTGTTTCAAGGTTTTCTCTGTGGATTTACCCGATCTCTTGTCCACAGGACTTCCGATATCCTGAACTCCGACGCCTCGGTATCTCTACACCTTTTGGGACCTTTGCTCGGCTTGAGAGGGTTTAAACCCCGTGCAACTCCTGTTAGATCGGATGACTGACGGGTATCTAAGTGAAGATCTGACGATTCACAATCTTCTAAGCTTGCACCTTGGAAACCAGTCTTATCCTCCTCGCTTCTCTGTCGGATTGGATGACTGGCAGGATTTCGCTAATTCTCTATAGAGAATTTTGTCCATTCATCTCTTCCCTTCAATGATTTAGCAAATTCCAATCCTTCTAAGGTCTTCCACGACTTCAAACCTTTCAAGAACCTCCTGCACGCATTCCTTGCGGAAACTCTCAATCATTTTGGTGTTGAACACCTTTGAATCCGTGCACTCCTTGCAGCGGCAGTCCTTCAATAGCTCCTCAGGTTTCAAACCCTGGATTAAAGCTTGGCCTGTGCACACATTGCATGACTCCTATGCCTAACTACACCTTTTGAGGAAAATGAGAACAAAAGCTAATCCCTCTGAGCTTTCAGAGACAAACATCTGAACCCTTTTTGTCAATGCACTCCTTTTGGACTATTCGACTGCACTCCTTGCAGGAATCCTTACTCAGATAGAGAAACAATTGAAACTCATTCCTTTACCCTTTCCTTGCAGATTTCAAACATTTAACAAGAAATCATTCATACATAGCATAAAAGCAATTGCATGATAGAAAGAGTAAAACCATGAACATACCACTCAACATACACATACAAGAAAGAAACACAACTCCATGAATCTGAATTAAAGACTTCTTCTATTAACTCAAATCTCTGTACATGGGTGTTGCTCAAACACACTTTCTATGTTCCATCTCTATGTGCTCTTTTCTTGGTAATGTTCTTCTCTCTTCTCTTCTCTTCTCCTCTCTTCTGTTCTCTTCCTCTTCTCTTCTATATTTACAATAATACAATGAGGGTGTCTATATTCCATTTCCCTCTCTCATTCTAAGCTGTCTAATCTATGCATTAAAGATACATACAAACATAAATGCCTTCTTAGTCCTTCAGACGAGAGCAGGTCGCTCAAGGTATGATTACAATCTATTAGTACGCCTCTCCTTAACTATCACATTTAATTTTGGCGTATCCAATCTTCAAATTTTTTTAAACAATTTATCATGTGCTCAAAATGTGTTGGCTCTTGCCCCACGCTCGCTTGACATTGGCGATGCTCCTACATCATACTCCCTCGCTTGAAAATTTTCATGGGCTCCTATCCATGAGCTCTCGCACGGTTTGTCCAGTCTTCTGAATCTTTGCTTCATTCTCCTAGCTGGCATCTTCAACTGGATGTCCTTGCCATTTGTCCAAGCATTCAAAGTATTTTGTTCGTCTGGTCTTCTTGCCGACCCTTTTGTCCAGTATGCGCTCCATCTGTGGTTTTTCTCCAACTGGCATCTGCTTTTGCCACTGAACCTCTGACTGTTCATCACTTGTTCCTACTTCCTCATCTTTGTATGGGTACAAATCTGAGACATTGAATATCGGAGAAATTTCGATCCCATCGGGTAATTCAATCTCATAAGCATTTGCCCCAAATTTCTTCAAGATCTTACATGGTCTGATCTTCTTCATCTTCAGTTTATTATATGTTCCTCTCGGAAACCTTTCCTTTCTCAGATGTGCCAGAATCAAATCACCAACTTCAAATTGAAGCTATCTTCTGTGTTGATCTTCTCTTTGTTTATATTCCTGGCTCGAGTTCTGTAAACGCTCCTTCACCTGGCTGTGAAGTTCTTTCATCACCTCTGCGAAATCTTCTGCACTAGCGCTCCTAGTTGCAATATTTGCTGAATCTCTCATCTCATAAATTCCTCTCGACTACATGCCATAAACAATTTGAAATGGACTTTGTCCCGTGCTTCTGTTAACTGAGTCATTATAAGAAAACTCTTCCTGTGGTAATATGTTGTCCCACTGGCTGTGATGTTCTATCACCAAGCTCCTCAGCAAGTCTCCTAAACTCCTATTTACCACTTCTGTCTGTCCATCCATCTGAGAATGATAAGCTGAACTAAATGATAAATTTGTTCCCAGCTTCTTCCATAAGGTTCTCAAAAAGTGTCCCACGAATTTAGTGTCTCGATTCGAAACTATGCTCCTTGGTAAGCCATGAAGTCGAATGACTTCTTTGAAAAACAGATTCGCAATGTGAGTTGCATTGCTAGTTTTATGATATGGAATGAAGTGTGTCATTTTTGAAAATCTATCCACCACCACAAAGATTGAGTCAAACCCTCATTGTGTTCTTGGCAACCCCAATATGAAATCCATGCTGACTGCATCCCACAGCTTCTCAGGTATTGGCAATGGTTGATAAAATCCTGCATTCTGTCTCTTTCCTTTCAAATGTTGGCAAATTATGCATCTGTCCACGAACCTCTTGACATCTGCTCGCATTCTCGGCCAAAAATATGACTCATTCAATTTTGTGAATGTATTCTCATGACCAAAGTGCCTGGCCAATCCTCCACTGTGTTTCTCCTTTAGCAAATTCTCCCTCATGGAGAATTTTGGAATACAAAGTTGATTACCCTTAAACAACAATCCTTCTTGGATCATGTATTATGTCCATAGGCTTCTATCTCTGAGAATTGGATTCCCAACTGCTTCATATGCCTTCTTAAAATCTGGATCATCTCTGTACATGTCCCTGAGGTCATCAAAACCCAGTGTTTTAACTCTGAACTCTTGTAACAGCAAACATTTCCTGCTCAAAGCATCAACAACCTTGTTAGTAGTTCCAGAAATATGCTTAATTACAAAAGTAAAGTTCTGCATGTATTCAACCCATTTTACATGTCTTTGATCCAACTTTTCCTATTGATTCACAAACTGCAGTGCATCATTGTCACTGTATAGGACAAACTCCTTCAGAATCAAACAGTGTCTCCACTTCTTCAATGCCTGAATGATAGCATATAACTCCTTGTCATATGTGGAGTAATTCACCTTCGCTTCATTCAGCTTCTCGCTGAAGTATGCTATCATCCTGTCTTCTTGACTCAAGACTACCCCTATTGCAAATCCACTTGCATCGCATTTCACTTGAAATGTCTTCTGAAAATCAGGCAACACCAGAATTGGTTTTTCCGTGATTTTCCTCTTCAACAGATTAAAAATATTCTCAGCCTCTTATATATAGTGAAAAGATTTGTGTCTTTTATTCACTGTGTCCATCATTGGTGCACTAATTCCACTGAAATTCTTGACGAACTTCCGGTAGAAACTAGACAATCCGTGAAAACTTCTCACCTCAAATATGTTCTTCGGTGATGGCCAATTCTTGATTACTTCTGCCTTATCTGGATCCATCCTCAATTTATCTGTAGAAATAACAAAACCCAAATAGATGAGTTATGTCTTCATGAATGAGGATTTTTTCATGTTTATCAGCAGCTTCTCCTACTGTAATCTCTTCATCACTGTAGCTAAGTGTTTTACATGTTCTTCCTCTGTTTTACTGAAGATCAGTATATCATCCAAATACACAATGACAAATTCTACGATGAACTCCAGCAGGACTTCGTTCATAAAGCTCATGAAGGTACTTGGTGTGTTCATTAAACCAAACGGCATAAAAATCCATTCATACAACCCTTCATTAGTCTTGAAGGCTGTCTTCCATTCATCACCTTCCCTCATGCGAATCTGATGATAACCACTTTTCAAATCAACTTTTGAAAAAAAAAATTGCTCCACTTAAGCAATCCATCAGATCATCCATCCTTGGTAATGGGAATCTGTACCTGATGGTTATCTTGTTGATTTCCCTTGAATCAACACACATCCTCCAGCCTCCATCTTTCTTTGGACTGAGTACTGTCGAAACAACACATGGACTCAAGTTTTCTCTAACCAACCCTTTGTCCAACAATTCATGGACTTGTCTTTTTACCTCTTCATTCTCTTGCCGCGTTAATCTGTACGTTGATTTGTTTGGTAAACTGGCTCCCAGTATGAGATCAATATGATGACTCACACTTCTAATTGGTGGCAACAAACGAGGTAGTTCGTCCACTACTATGTCAGTGAACTATTCCAGCAGTTCATGAACCTCTTCTGGTAGATCATCTATCCTTGTGTTGGTTAAAACAATTGTTGGCTTCCTGACCACAATGAATTGTGGTACCTCCTTCTTCTTGACCTCGTTAAGGAGTTCCTTTCCACTCATGAGAAGTATAGTATTACTTACTTTAGGTTTCACTTCCTTATCTTTGATTGGAAGCAACATGTGAGTTCTCCCCTTCTTTTCTAAGGTATATGTATTCATCCTCCCATCATGAATCACATTCCTGTCATATTGCCATGGTCTACCCAGCAATAAATGACAAACATCCAT
>SNQJ01S0014896.1:209154-248444 GCA_010110895.2 Picea sitchensis | reverse complement strand
TCCTTGGCCACAATCTCTGCACTGAACTCCTGGTCTTTACGAATCGTTCAAATTTCACCTTCGAGCCGAAGTGGCTCCTTCGATTCTCCACTAGAATCTCTATTAAAATTGACCCACAGGTCTTTTCTGCTCCTCTCAGCCTCTAGGCCTGATCGTTGTTCCTTTCACGACTGAAAAATGAAACTCCCGGCTTCAGGGTTTCGCAAACCCGCTGTCACAACCTTTGTCTTTCCGATTTACCGATCTTCAATATCCCCATATTCAAAAGTGCTTTAAACATCAGTTAGCCCTCTAGCTAGATTTTTGGTCCATAAGACCTCGCCTATATGGCTGCAGTCCTATCTCCTTTGGGATTTCGGGCTTTCGAATGTCGAGATGTATTTGACCCCTTGTCCTCAGGATCCCTGGTCCTCTGAATTACGATCTCCCGATGTGACATCCTTTTCGAAACTTTCCCCTGGAAGTCGAGATTGTTGCCACGCATCCTCAAAGACGGACGGTCCTCATCACTTCACAAATTCGAAAAAACAAATGCATTTGGGTTCTTTCCCACGGGACTCCTGAAGTTTCGATTCCCAACCTCCCATTATGACGAGATGATGTTAGCTGGGCCCCATAACAGAGCTTTCCTCCTTATCAGGATTTTGGACTTCGCAGTTCCGAAATGTAAGTGTTTCCTGTCTTCAGGATTCGTGAAACGCTGAACCCCGACTTCAAGGATTTTCACGACGCATCCCAAATTGATGGACGCTTCAGATCAAGTCTCAGACTTCGCCAAATGCAAAGTAAAAAATGGTCACTTATGTGAGTCCCGGTTTCTGGATCTCCGAATTGGATGATGTCACGACATGCGTCCTTCCTTAGATCAACGACTGTGATCCTTTCGCTGTTTCAGGACACAAAAGGTCTCGAACTCTTGGTCTCTAGACTTCCAAGATGTCGATGGCTATCGATCCCTACCACATGTACTGACAGATGGACGGTTCTGATTTGTTTCGAGGTTTTATCTGTGGATTTACCCAATCTCTTTTCCACAGGACTTCCAATATCCCGAACTCCGACACCTCGGTATCCCGACACCTTTTGGGACCTTTGCTCAGCTTGAGAGGGTTTAAACCCCGTGCAACTCCTGTCAGATCGGACGGATGACGGGTATCTAAGTGAAGATCTGACGGTTCACAATCTTCTAAGATTGCACCTTGGAAACCAGTCTTATCCTCCTTGCTCTTCTATCGGATCGGATGGCTGGTGGGATTTCACTAATTCTTTATAGAGAATTTTGTCTGTTCATCTCTTCCCTTCAACGATATAGAAAATTTGAATCCTTCTGAGGTCTTCCACGACTTCAAACCTTTCAACAACCTCCTTCACACATTCCTTGTGGCAAGCCTCAATCATTTCGGTGTTGAACACCTTTGACTCCATGCACTCCTTGCAGCGACAGTCCTTCAATAGCTCCTCAGGTTTCAAACCCTGGATTCAAGCTTGGTCTGTGCACACATTGCACGACTCCTGTGCCTAACTGCACCTTTTGAGGAAAATGAGAAAAAAAGCTAATCCCTCTGAGCTTTCAGAGACAAACCTCTGAACCCTTTTCATCAACGCACTCCTTTTGGACTATTCGACTACACTCCTTGCAGGAATCCTTACTCAGACAGAGAAACAATTGAAACTCATTCCTTTACCCTTTCCTTATAGATTTCAAACATTTAACAAGAAATCATTCATACATAGCATAAAATCAATTGCATGACAAAAAGAGTAAAACCATAAACATACCACTCAGCATACACATACAAGAAACAAACACAACTCCATGAATATGAATTAAAGACTTCTTCTATTAACTCAAATCTATGTACATGGGTGTTTCTCAAACACAGTTTCTATGTTCAAGCTCTGTGTGCTCTTTTCTTGGTAATGTTGTTCTCTCTTCTCTTCTCTTCTCCTCTCTTCTGTTCTCTTCCTCTTCTCTTCTATATTTACAATAATACAATGAGGGTGTCTATATTCCATTTCCCTCTCTCATTCTAAGATGTCTAATCTATGCATTAAAGCTACCTACAAACATAAATGCCTTCTTAGTCCTTCAGATGAGAGCGGGTTGCTCAAGGTCTAATTACAATCTATTAGTAAGCCTCTCCTTAACTATCACATTTAAGTTTGGCACATCCAATCTTCAAAAGTTTTTAAACAATTTATCATGTGCTCAAAATGTGTTGGCACTTGCCCCATGCTCGCTTGACATTGGCGATGCTCCTGCATCATACTCCCTCGCTTGAAAATTTTCATGGGCTCCTGTCCATGAGCTCTCGCATGGTTTGTCCATTCTTCTGAATCTCTGCTTCATTCTCCCATCTGGCATCTTCAATTGGATGTCCTTTCCATTTGACCAAGTATTCAAAGTATTCCCTTCGTCTGGTCTTCTTGCCGACCCTTTTGTCCAGTATGCACTCCATCTGCAGTTTTTCTGCAACTGGCATCTATTTTTTCCACTAAACCTCTGACTGTTCATCAATTGTTCCTGCTTCCTCAGCTTTGTATGGGTACAAATCTGAGACATTGAATATCGGAGAAATTTCGATCCCATCGGGTAATTCAATCTCATAAGCATTTGCCCCAAATTTCGTCAAGATCTTACATGGTCCGATCTTCTTCATCTTCAGTTTATTATATGTTCCTCTCGGAAGCCTTTCCTTTCTTAGATGTGCTAGAATAAAATCACAAAATTCAAATTGAAGTTTTCTTCTGTGTTGATCTACTTTTCATTTATATTCATGGCTCGAGTTCTGTAAACGCTCCTTCACCTGGCTGTGAAGTTCTTTCATCACTTCTGCGAAATCTTCTGCACTAACGCTCCTAGTTGCAATCTCTGCTGAATCTCTCAGCTCAGAAATTCCTCTCGTCTGAATGCCATAAACAATTTGAAATGGACTTTGTCCTGTGCTTCTGTTAACTGAGTCATTATAAGCAAACTCTGCCTGTGGTAATATGTTGTCCCACTGGCTGTGGTGTTCTATCACCAAGCTCCCCAGCAAGTCTCCTAAACTCTTGTTTACCACTTCTGTCTGTCCATCCATCTGAGGATGATAAGATGAAATGAATGATAAATTTGTTCCCAGCTTCTTCCATAAGGTTCTCCAAAAGTGTCCCATGAATTTAGTGTCTCATTCTGAAACTATGCTCCTTGGTAAGCCGTGAAGTCGAATGACTTCTTTGAAAAACAGATTTGCAATGTGAGTTGCGTCGCTGGTTTTCTGACATGGAATGAAGTGTGCCATTTTGGAAAATCTATCCACCACCACAAAGATTGAGTCAAACTCTTGTTGTGTTCTTGGTAACCCCATTATGAAATCCATGCTGACTGCATCCCATGGCTTCTCAGGTATTGGAAATGGTTGATAAAATCCTGCATTCTCTCTCTTTCCTTTCAAATGCTGTCAAATTCTACATCTGTCCACGAACCTCTTGACATCTGCTCGCATTCCCAGCCAAAAATATGACTCATTCAATTTTGCGAATGTCTTGTCGTGACCAAAGTGCCCGACCAATCCTCCACTGTGTTTCTCCTTCAGCAAATTCTCCCTCATGGAGCATTTTGGAATACAAAGTTGATTACCCTTAAAAAACAATCCTTCTTGGATCATGTATTCTATCCATAGGCTTCTATCTCTAAGAATTGGATTCTCAGCTGCTTCATATGCCTTCTTAAAATATGGATCATCTCTGTACATGTCCCCGAGGTCATCAAAACCCAGTGTTTTAACTCTGAACTCCTGTAACAACAAACATTTCCTACTCAAAGCATCAACAACCTTGTTAGCAGTTCCAGAAATATGCTTAGTTACATAAGTAAAGTTCTGCATATATTCAACCCATTTTACATGTCTTTGATTCAACTTTTTCTGTCGAGTCACAAAATGTAGTGCATGATTGCCACTGTATAGGAAAAACTCCTTCAGAATCAAATAGTGTCTCCACTTCTTCAATGCCTGAATGATAGAATAGAAATCCTTGTCATATGTGGAGTACTTCACCTTCGCTTCATTCAGCTTCTCGCTGAAGTATGCTATCGCCCTATCTTCTTGACTCAAGACTACCGCTATTGCAAATCCACTTGCATCGCATTTCACATGAAATGTTTTTTGAAAATAATGCAACCCCAGAATTGGTTGTTTCGTGATTTTCCTCTTCAATAGATTAAAACTCTTCTCAGCCTCTTCTGTCCAGTGAAAAGATTTGTGTCTTTTCTTCACTGTGTCCATCAATGGTGCACTAATTCCATTGAAATTCCTGATGAACTTCCGGTAGAAACTAGCCAATCCGTGAAAAATTCTCACCTCAAATATGTTCTTCGGTGATGGTCAATTCTTGATTACTTCCACCTTATTTGGATCCATCCTCAATTTATCTACAAAAATAACAAAACCCAAATAGATGAGTTCTGTCTTCATGAATGAGGATTTCTTCATGTTTATCAACAACTTCTCTTGCTGTAATCTCTTCATCACTGTAGCTAAGTGTTTTAGATGCTCTGCCTCTGTTTTACTGAAGATCAGTATATCATCCAAATACACAATGAAAAATTCTACGATGAAGTCATTCAGGACTTCGTTCATCAACCTCATGAAGGTACTTGGTGCGTTTGTTAAACCAAATGGCATAACAAGCCATTCATACAACCCTTTGTTAGCCTTGAAGGCTGTCTTCCATTCATCACCTTCCCTCATGCGAATTTGATGATAACCAATTTTCAAATCAACTTTCGAAAAAAAATTTGCTCCACTTAAGCAATCCATCAGATCATCCATCCTTGGCAATGGGAATCTGTACTTGATGGTTATATTGTTGATTGCCCTTGAATCAATACACATCCTCCAGCCTCCATCTTTCTTTAGACAGAGCACTGTCGGAACAACACATGGACTCAAGCTTTCTCTAACCAACCCTTTGTCCAACAATTCCTGGACTTGTCCTTTTACCTCTTCATTCTCCTGCAGCATTAATCTGCACGCTGCTTTGTTTGGTAAACTGGCTCCCAGTATGAGATCAATATGATGACTCACACTTCTGATTGGTGGCAACAAATGAGGTAGTTCGTCCACGACTATGTCAACGAACTCTTCCAGCAGTTCCTAAACCTCTTCTGGTAGATCATCTATCCTTGTGCTGGTTAAAACAATCATTGGCTTCCTGACCACAATGAATTGTGATTCCTCCTTCTTCTTGACCTTGTTAAGGAGTTCCTTCCCACTCATGAGAAGTACAGTTTTACTTACTTTAGGTTTCACTTCCTTATCTTTGATTGGAAGCAACATGTGAGTTCTCCTCTTCTTTTCTAAGGTATATGTATTCATCCTCCCATCATGAATCACATTCCTGTCATATTGCCATGGTCTACCTAGCAATAAATGACAAACATCCATGGGAATAACATCACAGAGTATCCTATCATTATATCCTCCTATCTTAAATTCTACTAAACATTGTTTAGTGACATTTACCTGATGTCCTTTTTGTAGCCATGAAACTCTATATGGACTTGGATGTTCAATCGTTTCCAGCTCCATCTTTTCTACTATTTTTGTTGAAACAAGATTATACGTGCTACCATTGTCCACAATGACCTTGCATACCCTATCCTTGGCTTTGCATGCAATTCAGAAAAGTCTATTCGTTTGGACTGAACTCTCCACCTCCTTCTATGGTGTTAAGAGAACTTTTCACATCATCAATGATCTTCCGCCTTCAACATCCTCTGCCTCAACATTCTGCCTTTGTGCTTCGATGATGTGAGTCTCTCCACTCTCTTTCTTCTTGTCTAGACATTCATAAGATTTGTGTCCATTCTTTCCACATGTGAATCACTTTATCACTCCACCTCTTCATCTTCCTCTACCTCTAGTACGAGGAAAAATATTATTATCAGCATAATCTCCTCTTTGTTCGGTATGCTACCCTCTCTGTTTAGCATATTGACCTCGCTGTGAGGTTCCACCTCTTTCAGCTCGAGCTTGAGGTTTCTTCCATTCCTCCTTGGGTTCCTAATTTTTATCTTGTACAACTGATTTGCCCCTAGCTTGACTTCTGCCTTGGCCTCTTTAACCCTGCTTTCGGCTCAGCTTCTCTTCAGCCTTTAGAGCCATCCAATAAGAATCTTCCATCATTCGGATGGTTACCATGCTCATCTCATCCTGAATGTCATATCTCAGGCCATTCATGTACTTGGCGGCCTTTTCATTATCGCTTTCCTTATGACCTGCCCTGATGTTCAGCCTGTAGAATTCTTCAGTATATTCTTTCACTGTCATTAGCTTTTGCCTCAAATTCTGCATTCTTCGAAACAGAGTAATCTGGTAATCCCTGGGGATGATTTTTTCCTTCATCTTCGCAATCATCCTATCCCAACTCTTGATTTTCTTCTTGCCTTTGAAGTGTCTGTCAGCTTGTAGTTCATCCCACCACAATGATGCATGTCCTTTTAATCTCGTGACAACATGTCTGACCTTCTTGTCATCCTCGACATATTCATAGTCAAAATAAGTGTCCAAAGCTCTAATCCATTCTAGAAGCTCTTCAACATCCAAGTTTCCTTCATAAACTGGGATGTCCATCTTTGCCCTGGCACCCATCCATGCAACAACCCTGAGTAGGCGTTCATTTGCTGCATCTTCTGCTGAAAATTCATCTTCTTCATGTTCAACTTCATCTTCACTTTCAGAATCACGAAGATCCCCAATACCGACTGTGCATTTCTGTGCTGTCTCCATGTCCTCAAGTCTGGCACATAAATCACGCATTTCTCTTGCCATGGCTGGGTCAGGCATCTGCCTACCTCTTCTTCTTGGTATTTCCCTCTCCTCTGGCAGATCGGGTGTTTGCATGTCCCTTCTTCTTGGTGGCATGGTGAATTTTTTTTTCTTTTCTCTGCTACAAAAAGCAAAGAAACTTTTCTGGTGCTATGATACCAAACCTAATTCCGACTGTGTCTCCCCTCCTCGGCCACAATCTCTGCGCTGACCTCCCAATCTTTACGGATCGTTCAAATTTCACCTTCGAGCCGAAGTGGCTCCTTCAATTCTCCACTGGAATCTCTATTAAAATTGGCCCACAGGTATTTTCTACTCCTCTCAGCCTCTAGGCCCGATCGTCGTTCCTTTCACGACTGAAAAATGAAACTCCAGGCTTCGGAGTTTCGCAAACCCGATGTCACAACCTTTTTCTTTTCGATTTCCCGATCTCTGATATCTTGATATTCAAAAGCGCTTTAAACATCGGTTAGCCCTCTGGCTAGATTTTTGGTCCATATGACCTCGCCCATATGGCTGCAGTCCTATCTCCTTCAGGATTTTAGGCTTTCGGATGCTGAGATGTATTTGACCCCTTGTCCTCAACATCCCCGATCCTTCGAATTCTGATCTCCTGATGTGATTTCCTTTTCAGGACTTTCTCCGAGAAGTCGAGATTGTTACCATGCGTCCTCAAAGATGGATGGTCCTCATCACTTCAAAAATTCAGAAAAACAAATGCCTTTGGGTTCTTTCCCATGGGACTCCCGAAGTTTTGATTCTCGACCTCCCATTATGAAGAGATGACGTCAGATGGGCACCATAATGGAGCTTTCCTCCTTATCGAGATTTCAGACTTCGCAGCTCCTAAATGTAAGTGTTTCCTGTCTTCAGGATTCATGAAACGCCGAACTTCGACTTCAAGTATTTCCTGCATGTGTCCCAAATGGATGGACGATCCAGATCAAGTCTCAGACTTCGCCAAATGCAAAGTAAAAAATGCTCACTTATGTGAGTCCCGGTGTCCGGATTTCCGAATTGGATGATCGTGCGACACGCGCCCTTCCTTAGATCAATGACTGTGATCCTTTCGCTGTTTCGAGACACAAAAGGTCTCGAACTCTTGGTCTCTAGACTTTCGAGATGCCGATGGCTCTCGATCCCTGCCACATGTCTTGAAAGATGGACGGTTCTGATTTGTTTCGAGGTTTTCTCTATGGATTTACCCGATCTCTTGTCCACAAGACTTCTGATATCCCGAACTCCGATGCCTCGGTATCTCGACACCTTTCGGGACCTTCGCTCGGCTTGAGAGGGTTTAAACCCTGTGCAACTCCTGTCAGATCGGACGACTGACGGGTATCTAAGTGAAGATCTGGTGGTTCACAATCTTCTAAGCTTGCACCTTGGAAACCAGTCTTATCCTCCTCGCTTCTCTGTCGGATCAGACGGCTGGTGGGATTTCACTAATTCTTTATAGAGAATTTTATCCGTTCATCTCTTCCCTTCGACAATTTAGCAACTTCGAATCCTTCTGAGGTCTTCCATGACTTCAAACCTTTCAAGAACCTCCTGCACGCATTCCTTGTTGCAACCCTCAATCATTTCAGTGTTGAACACCTTTGACTTTGTGCACTCCTTCTAGTAGCAGTCCTTCAATAGCTCCTCAGGTTTCAAACCCTGGATTCAAGCTTGGTCTGTGAACACATTGCACGACTCCTGTGCCTAACTGCACATTTTGAGAAAAATGGGAACAAAAGCTAATCCCTCTGAGCTTTTAGAGACAAACCTCTGAACCCTTTTCATCATCGCACTCCTTTCAGACTATTTGACTGCACTCCTTGCATGAATCCTTACTCAGACAGAGAAACAATTGAAACTCATTCCTTTACCCTTTCCTTGCAGATTTCAAACATTTAACAAGAAATCATTCATACATAGCGTAAAAGCAATTGCATGACAGAAAGAGTAAAACCATGAACATACCACTCAGCATACACATACAAGAAACAAACACAACTCCATGAATCTGAATTAAAGACTTCTTCTATTAACTTGAATCTTTACATGGGTGTTTCTCAAACACAGTTTCTATGTTCCAGCTCTATGTTCTCTTTTCTTTGTAATGTTCTTCTCTCTTCTCTTCTCTTCTCCTCTCTTATGTTCTCTTCCTCTTCTCTTCTATATTTAAAATAATACAATGAGGGTGTCTATATTCCGTTTCCCTCTCTCATTCTAAGTTGTCTAATCTATGCATTAAATCTACCTAAAAACATAAATGCCTTCTTAGTCCTTCAGACGAGAGCAGGTCGCTCAAGGTCTGATTACAATCTATTAGTATGCCTCTCCTTAACTATCACATTTAAGTTTGACGCATCCAATCTTCAAAAGTTTTTAAACAATTTATCATGTGCTCAAAATGTGTTGGCGCTTGCCCCATGCTCAATTGACATTGGCGATGCTCCTCCATCATTGGTTAGAATTGGTTAGATGAGGAAGCTACTTGGAGGAGTATAAATAAGAGAGAAATTGTGTCTTACATGTGAATCTCTTGAGCATATTGAAGTTATATTCTGGTGAAAGATTGATTGTAGGTACTCATGGATGCATCAAAAGTTATGTAAGTCTGAGGTTTTGATGGAGAAAGTTTCAGAAGTTCAAAAAACCCTGATTTTATGAAGTAGTAGACAATGAGAGTTGCTTCCAGGTTCCTGAAGTTTGAAGCAAGTTCCTGATCAACATTCTATAGGTTCAAATCTGCTACATAGGTTCTGGTATGGGTAAATATTGTATTGATGTTAGACTTGATCATGGTATGCTGAATGCTTGAGGAATTATTTGTATGGTTGTAATTATGTATGAATATGGTAGTTGGTTGGTTAATTAGTCCAGTTTTGTTCTGATTCAGAGATATCCATGATCTGTGATGGTGTGTGGTTGAGGAGCATGCATAGATTGTTGGATGACATAGATATGTTTGTGATTGGTTATGGTATAGATTGATAAGTGACAGGAAAATTACAGTGACAAATCACAAGTGGATGTGTCAGAGGCAAAAAGGGTATCAAAAACCCTAGTTTCTAAAGGTTGAAGTTTCAAAAACCCTAGTTTCTTAAGGTGTATGCAGGCTGACAAAAGGAAGAGTGCGTACATACGCGTGTTGTAGTATAGGTAGGTCACGTACATACACATGATGCACTATTGAAAGTTTGTGTACCTGTTGACATATTTGGTTCTATCCATAAGCAAGGTCTTGTACTTGATGATTGGATTTCTCACATCTCAGTTGGTGCTGAGATCTGCAAGCTGAGTCTTGCACTGAGAGTTGGTTCTCTTGTGGAGTCGTTTCTCTTTTCAGTTGATGTTTATAAACCCCAAGGATTGTAGTCCATAATACAAAAGAAACCTATACATATATCTTGTGTGCCTTGTGTTCTTTATGGTGATGGTTTATTGATGATGTTTGTTGCTGAGATATGATTACAAACAAACAACTAGTTATAAATAAAAGTAATGAATATTGAGTAAATGGTGATTGTTAACAAAGGTTTTTTATAAAGAAGTTGTGAAAATACCCCTACATTGATTCACCCCCCCCATCTCAGTGAGGTAGGCGTGTCCAACAAAAGAATCTACAGATCAATGATAGGTAGTCTACTCTATGAGACAACTTCAAGACTAGATGTAATGCAAGTAGTTGGATAGGTCACAATATTTCAAGTGGCACCAAAGGAAACCCATGTTCTATCAGTTAAAAGGATCTTCAAATATCTTAAATGAACAACATATTTGGGGCTATGGTATCCTAAAGGAAATGAGTTAACTCTCTTCACCTACACAGATGCAGATTGGGTAGGAAATATTGATGACAAAAGAAGTAGAAGTGGAGCAAATTTATACTTATGTGACTGCTTAGTATCCTGGTTGAGAAAGAAGCAATATTCAGTATCCTTATCCACATTAGAAGAAGAATATATCATAGAAACAACATGTTGTACTCAGATTCTCTAGATGAATCAAACCCTGCAAGACATATAAGTCAGATATGATGAGCCTATTCCGATACTCTGTGACAACATCGATGCTATAAACATCTCCAAGAATCCAATGATGCATTCCAAGACCAAACATATTCCTATTAAGTTCCACTTTATGTGGGAACAAGTCATAGTAAAGAATATCAAGTTGGTGTACATTGGGACAAAAGAAAATATTGCAGACATCTTCACAAAGCTTATTCCTAGGGATACCTTTAAGTATCTTCGACAAAACTTGGGAGTAATTTCTGCTCCAAATTAATTTCCATAATCTTCTGCAAGAACCAAAAGGGGAATACTTTGAAGAGGAGTTACCCTTTTCCATTGATGTCAAAGGGGGAGAGAAAAAGAAGTAAAACTAGAAGCATGAAGATAGGGGGAGTCAGGATGAATACAAGAGGACAATACAATCATTGGGATCAGAGAACACAGACAGGAGGAGCACAATTGTTTTACTAATTTTCCATCAATTTAAAAGAGGGATATTTTTGGAAAATTGGTTGTCATTGATGTCAACTTTAGAATAATATCTAAAGAAAATATGAGAAACCCCTAAAAGTCCACTTTAAGAACCCTTGAAGATCCTTCAAGGAGACTTGACACAAGTGTATATAACTCCAAAGTGGTCCTCCTATAGCATATATTTTAAGGATGGACCTCATAAGATGAGATAACATGTGGTTGTTTCCACATGCCCACTTTTAGTTGTACACAAATAGAGCCTTGAATGAGCCTTGAAGAAGCCCTAAAACCAGTGGAGAAGCCCCTAAAGATAAAATAATAATCCCCTAAAGCCAAGTGAAGAAGCCCCTAAAGCCAGGAGAAGAAGCCCCTAAAGTAAAGTAAAGAATCCCCTAAGGTTGGCCATCCTTAAGGAAGAGGTGTGACCCAAAAGTTGCGACCCTTGGTCGCACCTGCTCATGTGGAGAAGACTCATATAAATAAGAGGAGCCTCATCTGGCATTTGTATCACACCAATTCTACCTATCCAAGGAAGAGGATAAAATTTCAGTCTAGAGGAGTGAATTTCCAAGGAAAGATGAAGTGAAGAAGGGAGAAATTCCAAGGGATGATGAAGTCTTGTGATGATTTGTTCTAGGGTTTTTCTTTGAAGGTCATCTTTGCATTTTTGATATAAATTTTTTCTAGACTGATTCATATAGAGAAACTTGGAGGTATTTTATAAGAGCTAACAAACAATCTTGGGTATGAATTTCAAGTCTTGATTCTATTAGCACATAGGATGTGTAGGGGTCAAAATAATTTTAGATTCTAGGTTTGAGTCATAGGGTCGTTAATTTTTTTAGGTTTTAAAATTATGCCTCATGTCATAACTCATGTTCTAATTTTTTCATGAGCATAGTTCTGATTTTAGTCTTTGAAAGAGCCTTGGTGTTATGATATGATGCATACCCCCCTACTCTCCCTCGGGGCTACACGACCTCCAAGTCAAGGATCTTAATCTCCTTGAGCTGGATTATCTCTTCGAGACCTTATTGGTCTCAAACTGAATCAAACACAGGCCCTGTTATCACCCTTAGGTTTTTCACAGTCATGATTTGGTCATTACCAATTTGCTCATCGATCGATGGTTCATAGTGATTGCAGGGCACCAACGTGATCACTCTTTATCAGAGAGCTCTATATTCACAGTCAGAAAGTGCTCGCCCGACTCAATATAATCGTGGTCATTGATCCCCCATTCCCGACGAGATCAACGACGTTGGTGAATATTGGGCCATGAACTAGCAAGTTCATAATTTCACCTCCGTGCTCCGTAATGATTCCCCACCGTCGATCTCCTTTCACAAATCAACGGACACCACGTTTCCTTCTTTCTTAGAATTTTTCCAAATCACAACACCCATGGGCACTAGCTCCTTCCGATAGTCCTTCTCTGCATGTGACCTTGGACTATGACCCGAGGCTTAACCTCCTGGCACTTCATGACTTTGATACTTTTAACCTGGACCAGATCAACGATCCACACCCTCCTTCACAACCAACGAACGAGATCTACTTTGGGACTCTATGCTTTGGGAGTTCGAGTTGTTCCAACCTCTGCTTTCTCCCAGAGTATTATGTACCCGAATTTCTATATCAGGTGTCATGCATCCACTCAAATCAACGTCTCCGGTCCACTTCTAGACCTCGACCTTTAGAAGTATCAACTTCTCCATGCTCTCTTTCTACCGGAGCGCTTCCACCCGAAATACAAAATCTGTTGATGCATGTCCTTTTGGATCTAAAGGCCATGATCCACTTTGTCTCTTCTGGCTTCAGGAGTTCCAACTCTTAAACACTCATTTTCTCCTAGAGTGGTTTCACCCGAGGACAATGGATTCTCATCATGTGTCCTTTGCAATGGATGGTTGTGATCTACTTCGGCCTTCAGGACTTCGGGAGTTTGTCGCATTCCGCAATTGAAATCTTCCGAAGTGACTTTCCCCAAAGTCTTAGATTTGTTGACACGTACCTCCTGGAGACCAATGACCATGTTCTATTTCATCGTTCAGCTCTTTGATGATTTCACTTTCTCCTTCTCTGCAAAACTTCTGAAGTTCTTCCGCTCCGGAGTTGTGGATCTTATGCCACCTGTCCCTCTGGATGATGGAAGGTCTCTAACCTTTTTGGGACTTCGATGAATCCTCTCTCCTGTGTGCACAATGAGACTTATAGTTTGTGCACTTTTCCCAGATCCAATGATCTGGAACGATCTCGCTCCCTCCTGGATGGATCTTGACGGATAACTCATGAAACCCTTAGAGCTCCACTATCTTTGAAGATTTCTCCCTGCTACCTCTCTTGAGATTTATCTCTCGTACCCTTTGAATCCTCATAGGGATACTCCGACACTTATTCGAACTTCCAATCTGTGCACTCCTTGCAATAGATTCTTACACAAGACTTAGCTTCTTGCGAGTGACTATGCACACCTTACAATAGTCTCTTTGCACTTCTTTCAAATGGAAGTTTCATGCTATCTCTCCTGAGCTTTTGAGTTGAAACAAACTCTGTCAACGCACTCCTTGCGGATTTTATGCACACCTTGCATGAACTCAATGAAGAGAAATGATTGAAGCTTATTCAAATGCTTCATAGTTTCATACTTTCAATAACATAACTCATTCATTCATGAAAACATAAAATAACAGGGAAACTATAAACAATAGAAACACCATGCATTGGGTCAATATACCCCTGTTATATTCATTCAAATGTAAATGGCTACAGCCTGATAAAAACAACTTACATTCAGTAACAACTTTCTCCTACAAATCTGCATCCCTATTCAGGCAGATAATGATCTCCTACCAATCTACAGCAGCCCTATTCAGGCATACAATGCATCTACTTATACAAGAGGTCCTCTAGGGTTTCCTCCAACTACCTATCTACCCTAGAAAAAAAATAACTGCCACTTAAGTTCCTTTACATTAAATTCTAGGAGTGAAACTCACAGATCACTTGTGATCATTCATCTCCCAAGCATTTTGATCTTCTTAAGTTTTCAATCAGTTCAAAAAAAAAAAAATATTGCAGGAAACACCAACATTAAGATTTCGAATTGATTTAAAGGTGTGCTAAGGAATTGAGTTGTCTCTCCACGTGTGCTTGTTGACGATGCTCTTGCATCATGATATTATTCATCATCATGAAATAAGTAAAAGTATGCATGGGTCACACCCCTTCTTTTAAAATCATCATCATCATATGTCTTGTCTCAAAGGCGTGTACAAAAGCTCCATTATGTCATTTTCAACCGCTTGAAGGTCAAGTCAGATGTTAGATTTACTTTCTACAAACTCATCTAAATGTTCAGAGCCTACCAAGAGGTACCTTATGCACTAATATCTCATCATTTCGCTTTGAAAATGTGTCAGGGGAGATCTCATTATCTTGAGCGCATTCAATTCATTATTATTTTCAGGATTGTGTCAAGGAACAACTCTAACAGTTTGAATGAAGCACACTACTAGAGTTTGAAAATTGGCGCTGCGAACTAGATGTAGTAGATGAAAAGGATTATATGCTTCCACTTAATTCCTACTCGATTTCATGAAACACCAGCCCAAGTTCAGACACACCAGGTACTCCTTTGGTGATTGCATGTTGCTTAAATGATTGATTGAAAATGTAAAACCGTTATATATTGTTCCCACACTGCAAACTATTAAATGTTCTATGCGCTACCAACTCTCTGCACCATTAAAACCCACAACTTTGGTTTCCTAAAACATGGCCATTTTTCAATATTTTTATCTCATAGGGTCATCTTACAGTCTCCTCTTACAAACAATAGCATTATCCACTGCCAAATTTTCACTGCAAAATGTCCATTACAATTATGCACTGCAAACTCTATGTTGCAAACTCTGTGCTACGAGTTTCCTCTATTTCTTGATAGATCAAACCCTTTTCAGTTGATATTTGTTTGGGTTTGAGGTGTTAACCATTCCATTCATATGTTTCTTCTCAGGCATGGAAAATATTGCAATTCTTTCATAAAAACCTTGTTCAACTGGCACTACAAACTTGACCAACACGCTACAAACCCTTTGTTTTACGCAGAATTGCTTCATTTCTACTTATCTAAAATTTGCATCCAGTTTAATTTATGTTTCTCTCTTCTCATGTCCTACTTGCAACCTATTCACCGTCACACTATTGCTGTGCATAATTTTTCAGTCAAGTAAACCCTAAGTTGTGCCAACTTTATAAAAAAACCCTAAAATTTCTTGTTTTGTTACATATCTCATAACAAACTGTTATAAGAGGGTACAGGATGTTTTCAAATCAATCATTATGGACAGTCAGCGAGGAAAGAAGATTCACAAAGGGGGAGAGATTGTGAGAGATGAACCACATGATATGCAACTCATCCATTCTGATCCATTTTTCAAGGAGTCTTTCCAGAGGGTGGGTTGCCTCATTTTTTGTGAGAAAATGAAAAGAGGACATCTAGAAGTAGCTAAGAATTTTTCACTCAAATTCAATGGGACAAAGACTAAGGTGGGGGTGATGGAGTTTGAAGTCTCTGAGTAGTCTATTTCTATAGCCACAAATATATCTGATTTTGGTGAGAAGTGGTTTAAAGCCATGTCTCTGAACTCTTGTTTCTCCAAGGAATTCGTAAAACATGAATATCAAGGAGACAACCTATCCAAGGGAGTGCCAAGAAGTCACATGCTAGAGTATTTTGAAAATATGCTCAGGGTCATTCAAAGGCACTTCACATGTGAAGGAAGGTTCAACATGGTATATCAATATCATATCAGATTTCTATTACACTTCACTGGGAAAGAGTCCATGAACCTTCCCTTTTATATTTTAAGGAGTATTGGAAAGATGTTAGATAGAGTCTAGGCTAAGTCCAAGCAAGTGGATACCAATGTTTTTCACTCTGGTTTATTCAAGATGTTAGTACTGGAAGAATTGAAGAAGACTAACACTAATTGGGAGACTTTCCTAGTTGCATCGATTTTTCATCCAGATATACCTCATACACCATGGTCCAAAAGGAAAACACCTAAACCTATTGAGAATACTGTGCATTCAAATTCATGCAAGAAGAGGAAAATGACTAGGGGTGATAAATCCTTTAAGGTTATGGATAAAATAGTTTAAGCTGGTCCCTCACGACCTCCTGATAGAGAAATGTCCCCTGTGGTAGAACTTAAACCTATGGATATATCATCAGGCAATGAAAGGAGTTTGAATGGAAATAAACTTATCTTTTCCCTACTTGTTGCTGCATAAACAATCAAATTTAGAATACCTTTCACTAGATTAGAAGCTAAACAACACATCCCTATGGAAGATGATGCAACATAAGCTTCAACTCAACAAAAGGACAAAGCTCAGCCTTCCAAGAAGCCCATAGAGGCTATTAATATCAACATTCCTCCTCATGAAAGTAATCCTACTTTAAAAAGGCTTAGGAGGAAACTCAAGGAGACAAGAACTGAAAATGACAAATTGAAAAAGAAGGATTTGGAGATCCGAATCATTTGAAGGATATGATAGACCTATATGAGGAGAATATTGATAAGGAAATATTCATGGCTAAGAGGTCTTTACCCCTTCATGGAAAAATCAAGAATATGTATAAAAAGAAGAGATCTTGTCAAGCCGAGATCAGAAAATTAAAAGTAGAGTTGCAACCCTTCAAAGAGCAAGTAGAAAAAAAGAATCTAGATATGTTGGCTAAGGTGGCTACTAGGAGGAGTACCCAAAAAACATGATACAGGATAATACTTCACATCATCATCATTTTTTTCATGATTAACTTTTTGCATACAATTATAACCTAAGTGATGATTTTGGGTCTTGAGCTAAATATAACATCTTCATATGATTTCTCCAAGGTTATTTCATGTTCCAAGGAATTTGTAGCATATTTTGGAAGGTTTATCCCACTTCTTGTGCAATTTTTAAAGGTTGGAAACATTTTTGGAAGTAAACAAACACCTACAGGAAATTTCACACTGCATGGACTCACTGGCGCTGCAGACTGGTTGTTTTAGGACAGTCTGCAGTGCAGGTGCTGCGAACTTGGAATAATGAAGATTTTGAAGAAGAAAGGGAGTGTCATGTGTCAAGATGATATATGATAAGAATCTAGGAGATTAGTTTCACATCAGAAGGCCACCTATCTCAAAGAAATTCCTACAGTAAATCCACATAATCACGCTGTTAAGGATTTTTCTAAACGTTTCCAACATTTTCCTGGAAAATAACATTATGTTTACATTCTTATTGTACACTTGATGCCACGATTTCTTTAGGAAAATAATCCTATGAGGAATTTAGGGGGTGAATGGTAAAGAGTTATTTTTTTTATGTTTTAGTTATTTAACATGCATTGTAACTTGAGTTGAGGTTCGAATGGTTATGCAAAGGAGCTCTTATATTTAGTTAAAAAAATGTAATAAAGTTTTTCCTGATGTATGTACCAGACTCAAGAATATTTAATGGTGAAAAATTAGTCATTTTCGTACTGTCACTTCTATTCTAGCTCACTTTGGTGTTAGTCTCTAGTGAAGGATTCATCATGATGCTTTCTTTCTTATTACAGTAAATGATTTATTGTTGGTAATATATGCAAGTTGATCAAAGTATTTTTCTCTTTGATTAAGAAGTTCTTATTCAATAAGATTTCTTCCATATGTGTTCCAAAAGTACCTGATGTGACCTGATACACATATTTCACTTTTATTACTAAGTCTTGTATCTTGCATTTATATCTTTAAACATTAATTTGAAGCCATTCAAAGCCTTGCTTGTTGGTGTGTATTTCACGGAGGGTTTTGTGATTGACATTATAAAATGAGCTTCACATCCATTTGCCACACTTTTAAAACAACTATTATTCAAATCCTAATGGGTATTAGGATTACATGTACAACATTTTAGGTGTGACTTCTAGTGATAACTGACTCATTACAGGTTTGGAGTTATACTTGGTGGAAGTCGAGGTTCCTTAAATTAGGGTTTTGTTATTCAAAACAAGTCATCTTTCGATTTTTGCTATAAATTTTTTTCAGGGATTATTCAAGGAGTGAAAGTTGGAGTGATTTTACATAATATATTGAAGAAGATTGGGTACAAGTTTCATATTCTGATTCATTATAGGTACAAAGTTATACTTTTTGGAAGTTAGGGTTTTTGACTAATCCAGAAACTAGTCCCAAATAGGTGTTCAAGTTAAAAATGTTATATCTAAATATTGGTAGGTGAAAATTGAATTCCACTTGTTTCATTAGAAGGAGAATATATCATGATATCCAAGGTCCAATTTTAAAAACAGGAAATGTAAAATTGAGCTCGTGGTAAATCTTACAAGTTTTCAGATTTGAGGTACTGTTTTGAGCAATTTTGTATGCATATTTAATAAGTAATTTTGGGATTGTATTTGAAGGTTGATTTGATCCTATATTATCATTTAAAATATTCCAAGGGGATTGGTTTCTCCTTCCAGTAGGTGGTGGAAAAAATAGGGAGTGGGTACTTCCTTCAAGTTGGTTCTTGTAAAATCTTGAAACTACTTAAGAAACGTTTTCGTGGTTTTCTCCTAGTTGCATTTCCACATAACAATTTGTGTGAAATGTGTATGAGTTTATGTGATGATGAATGACATGATTAATGGTTAATGTTTATGTAGTGCTCAAAGGTTAAATTTTTTAAAATAACTCTATACTGATTCACCCCCTCCCCTCTTAGTATTCTTGAATATTATAACAAATTCATTCTTTCTCAAGGACATCAAGGGAATAATACAACAGTTGCATGTCAACGGGAAACATCTTAAACATTTATTCTATTGACACCCCCCCCGGCAATAGTTAAAGTTTGTACATATTGTTTTTTTCATTTAACTATACATAGGATTATTCCTTTGTTTTTATTTTTGTCTTTTACCCTTTAGTATTTTTCTCCTTTATCAAAATATTTCCAACACTTAGCCAAATTCAAGAAATACTGAGCAGAGGTAGAACAGGTTTTTTACCCGCATGTCTGTAGGTCTGCAGGTTTGAATTCTGCAATTGCGTGTCCTTTAAAATGCACTTCCCACTTTTGTGTTTCCCAAATCATACCATTTTAATTTCTCAATACTTAACCAATTTTCATGAAAAGAGGATGTGTTAACACATGAATTTACTGCCTACTTCATAGGACTCAAGAAGTAACTAAGGTTTACCCTCAGGATCACTGTGGTGTAAATCATGTGGCATTCTTCCCATGATTTCCATAGGAAGAATGAAAATGTTTGAGGTCTGAGCAACTCAAACACCCTCAAAATTTAGTCAAAGGGTGTGTTTTCGACCCCTTGGTAAAAAACATTATCGCAAAAAAATTATCAAGGGCCGAAGGCCGCATCCATGAGTGAAAAAGAGCAACACTTAGAGTGGTCTAATATGGACTCAAATCAAGAGAGAGAGAAAGTTCAGTTTTCAACAAAGGAGATTCCATTCGAAGTTCATATTTGTGGCCCTTAAGCGATCAGGATCGTAAAATTTCACAAAGATTAATGTTAGACAGAGGTCCGAAGTTGCGAGGTAAATCCTAGCCATTGGAGCTGGGAAGGGCATGTGGTGAGAGATCAACATTTCGCTGACTCACAGAGTGGAAACGTCAAAGGGAAGAGTCATGAAGACTCGCGAAATGCAAACTTGCGAATTGATTTGAGTCATTGGATCACGGGGAATCATGGACCACCGATTTGAGGCAAGCGCAAAATCAAAAATCGAGAGAAGGGAGGTGAGTATTCCTTCAACTTCCTGAGTTGGGAAATCCCGATTTGCAAAATGGAGATCTGGACCGTTCGATCGAGGTGGGGTACAGGCCGTTGATTTGGAAATGGTGGAGTTTGGAGAATCAAGAATCAGGAGAGGGAATGTTGTATCACTCCCAACCTCGCGAAGCACGAAGTCCCGAAACCTAAAGTGCAAAATGGATATGAGTCATTCAACCAAAGGGGCACATGGCACCGGATCAACAGGTTCACGGTTTCGCAAATCGAAGTTTTGAGAATGGAGCACAACACAAGTTCGTGCAATGTGAACTTGTGAAGTACTCTAGAGTGGGCCCAGGGTCACAACCCAATGTCATGTGGATGTAGTTCCATAAAGAATATTGAGCACCCATCACATGAAGTTGATAGTTCAGGGTTTTCAGCAAGAAGCTTCAACCGTCGAATGGAAAGCATATCCGACCATTGATTTGAGTTGGGTGTTTTTGTCAAAACGAGAATTGGGGGTGTTTTCATCAAGTGATATGAGGATTCCCGAAAGACTAAATCCCGAAGTTCCTGTGGGGATAAGTGTCAGGTCATGGCCTGAGGTCGCATGCTTCATGGAGCGATGAAGAAGAGCTACGCTAAAAGGCTGAAAGCACCCGTATTGGTCACAGAAAAAGAGCAGCTGACCTCAAGGTGTCGAGATTGACTTGCAGAAGTTGTGTGCACCTCTTGAAAACATTCATGGGTGTCAGGCCTCGTCCTGATCCCAATGAAGTAAGTTATTGAATATAGGGGAAAAATTTGAGACCTCGTCTCACCACATAAATGGAAAGCGTTGCAGAGAGCAACCATGAAGGAAGAGTGTCCACCCAAAGCTTCCTCCTGGATGAATTTTCCTGTAAAATGCATAACTGCATTGGTCTCATATCTGACATGAGAAGGCTTACACAGTCTGACAGAGCGGGCACTGACTGGGAACTTTGAATGCTAGGGTCCGATCATGCTACTGGTAGTTGCAACAGTTTTAGTATATATACGCAATTTTGATATTTTGTTAAGGTCGAATGGTTGAGTTAGGCTCCCTGCTATTGTAATATTTTGATTGAGAACAGCTAGTTCTCTGGTTATGTATTTTTTTTTTAGACATCTTGGTTAATCTAAGTCAACTTTCTTACTCCATCTTATTTGCCTTTGATACTGAGAGCGTTTATGTTTGATTGATTCACATGGATTGTTTTAACTATATTATGATAAATGTTTGATTATAGTACTGTTATGATTTCTTTCAGCTTCCTTGAAATTTGAATCCAAGAGGACCTTGTGTTTAATTTTTTCCTCCTTAGGTTGTTGGAAAATCTGATGTTCATAGCGGACCTCTACATTTTTCTCACTAAATCTTCCTCCTACTCACCCTTACTCCAACTTACTGATTGAAGTTGATTCAAGACCTCAATGTTTGGTGCATGCTAGTCCATATTTATGTGTTAGAACGTTATTTTTCATTGATTTTTCTCCATTTGACCACCTAAAACTCATTTACATTTACTGTAAAACTGATGGGTACTGGGCTTACCTTCTATGCAATCTGAGGGTGACTTCTAGTGCTAAAATTTCTGGCGTCATTGTTAGGGAATGAATTGAAGACATTTCCTTGGGATAGAATGACAAAGAGATTCTGATTTTGAGGGTGCATCAGATATCAGAACCATTGAAGATTGCAACTTGCACCTGGCAACTCCACTGTTTCAGTTCTAGCTCCTAAAGGCAGACACACGAGGTCCACTTCACTGTTGCCTCTAGCACTGTCTGAAGCTGACCCAGAGGAAATTATCAGAAAGGGAAAAACTATTAAAAAAGGTACCTCTACTGTTGTACCATGTTTTTATGATAATTTTCATAATCCCTCTTTACAAACTCCAGTAACTATTTTTTATTCTCCTATTATACAAATTGTTGGATTTTCAAGAAATTTAAATTTTGGGATTTTTCCTGCCGATTTCTCCCCTCCTATTCTCAGTTTGGAAGGAGAGATATTTGACACCCCTTTCTCCCCCAAATTTGTGAAGTGGAAGGAGAGAGATTTGACCTTAGAAGACTTTCCTTCTCCTCCTCCTATTAGAGTTGTTGCAGCTACAGAAGGGGAAGCCTCTGTTACCTCTATCCCCTCATCTTTATCTCCTAACACTCATCCTTTTCCTTTTTCCCCCAGAAGCATAGCCCTAGTCTCACCTGTCGAAACTCTATCTCCTCCTGGTTCTCCTCCAGTTCACATACAAATGGCAGTAGCTAATCCCCACAGAACTAGAATGGAAGCTATAGTAGCTACTAGGTATGCCCCTCTTGTCCTGCCTCAACCTCTGAATGCTTTGCCAGTGGATGGCTACCTTAAGAAATTGCCAAAGTTCACAGGTGAGGGAGACATAACTGCAAAAGAACATCTTGAGGCCGTTTATAGTTATACAGACAACCATACCATTGAAAATGAAGATGTATGGATGAGGATTTTTGTTCATAGCCTTGATGGTGAGGCTAGGAAGTGGTTTAGGGATTTTTCCCCTGGATCTATCACCGGGATTGAGGCTTTAGATGATGCTTTCCTGAGGCAGTGGGGGGCCAAAAAGGACTTTTTGTATTATATCATAGAATTTGGATCCCTAAAGAGGAAAGAAGGAGAGTCTCTCTCTGATTTCTCTCAAAGATTCAACAAAATGTACATTAAGATCCCTCCTGAGATAAATCCTACAAAGACCTCTGCCAAAATCACCTATGCCAGTGCTTTTGACCCTGATTTTTTCCTTTTACTAAGAGAAAGGAGATCTTCCTCCTTAGCTCATATGCAATATGTGGTCGTGGAGGTAGAATCTAACATAGTGGCATCTGATCAACTTAGAGGGAAATCTGATAAGGACAAGAGAAAGAGTAGAACTAAAGCCTCAACCTCTGATTCCTCTATTGTCCACCCCCAAGTTGATGAACTTACCAAATTAGTAAAATCTCTTTTTGTTGATATGGAGAAGGTAAAACTTGAAGCAAGACAGACCTATAGAAAAACTCAAAACGTTGATAACAAAGATACCTTCAGGAGACCTAATAATGCTCCTTAGATACCTCCAAGAGAGACCAAAAACAAAGGAAGGGATGATCAAAGGATCCAAACCCCTTTACAAAACAACCTTGTAGATGAAGAAGATGAAGAGGATGAAGAAGATGATCCTGATATCCATTGCTTGGGTGACACCCCTCCATCCCCTCACTTGACCAAGTCTGCATATGGTGAGTCCTTAATGGATAGTCAAATAAATTAATTAAGTAAGGGAGAGAAGGAAAAAGAGAATCCTAGTAAATATAGCCTGAGATTTAAAAAGAAGGTGGAAAATACTAATCCTTTGGATCAACCCTAAAAAACAGAGAATTCTGCCAAGGCTGTGATAGTTGGTAGCAAGAAAAAAGATGCTCAAAACCCCCAAGTTTTGATTGAGAATCCTACCCCAAAAGTCAAGGAGATTCTGAAATCTCCATCTTCCTTCAGTTTTGAAAATGAGATCCAAAAAATCAATATCCTTGTACCATTTTTGGAACTGCTAAAAATTGAAGAATTTAGAGAGTGTCTGCCCAAAATGTTGATGCCTAAATCCTCCTCAAAGGCCACTGATTCAGTAAATATGCAAGATGAAAATCCAACAGTCATCTTAGGTCCTTTGATAGAAGATAGAGATGATTTGTCCCCTCCCTTATATACATCACTGAACATACATGATAAAGTGCTACATAATTTTTCATTAGACTCAGGGACATCTCACAATCTCATGCCCAAAACAGTCATGGATGAACTTGGATTAGAGATCACAAAGGCCTACCATGACTTATATTACTTTGACTCTAGGAAAGTGAAATGTCTTGGGGTCATCAAAGATCTGGTCTTGACCTTGTTTTAGTTGCCCATGAAAAGTGTGGTCATGGACATTGTAGTGGATGATGTTCCCCACAAGTTTGGCATGCTATTGTCAAGATCTTGGATAAACTAACTTGGGAACTTTGCATATGAACCTCACATATTCCACCATTCCTATGTTTGGGGGTGAGCATAGAATACTTTATGGGGAAGTTCAGTTGGCCTACATCATTAGTGATGAAATAGACCCCACCAACCATCCTATTTTTGATATTGAGACTGATTTGGGATCCAACCTATTGCAGATCACTAATACTCTTGAACCTCCTCTTAAAATAAGAAAACAATCCATTACTCTTTGTGAAATTCCTCCTCCAACTACCTCTGTTTGGAAGATGTTCTTTGATGGAGCCTCTTCTAAAGAAGATGCTGGTGCTGGAGTGGTCTTTGTTTCACCTTGTCAAGAGACTATACCTTTGTCCTACAAGCTAGAATTTGAAGATACAAATAATGTGGCAGAGTATGAGGCTCTTGTTTTGGGTTTAAGGGATGCAAAAGACATGGGGATTGAAGAGCTATCAATATTTGGGGATGCAGAACTAATTGTTCATCAGATAAAAAATATTTATCAAGCCAAGCACCCTAGGCTTAAGACTTACAGAAATGAAGTATGGGACCTAGTTGACAGTTTCTTCCTAGATTTCAACATTTCATTTATTCCAAGAGAGGAGAATACCATGGTGGATTCTTTGGTTGTTTCAACAAGTCATTTCAGAGTCCCATTGCCACCTAAACTCAAGTATGATGTAGGGTTGAAATATAGACCCTTTGTACCTAACAATATCAAGCATTGGAAGGTGTTTGAGGATGATGATGAGATCAAAAATTTTCTTGAGTCTATTGATGAGTTCTCTGCATTACATATTGATCAAGATCATGATTATGAAAGTCATCCTCATGCTGATGTATTTTTAAATAAAATTGCTAATCACCATATTGTTCAGTTTCCTAGCAACCACATTCCGAAGGGACTAGTTCCTTTAGAAAGGTTGTTCGATGGGAATGCTGTGGAAGTAAGGTTAAAGTCTTAGTTGATGATGCTAACATAACTGAGTACAATATTGGTACAGAGAAAGATCCCAAATTTTTCAAGTTGTAAAGAATCTTGTCAAGAGAGCAAAGGGACGAATATGTTGAGCTATTGAAAGAGTTCATTGATGTGTTTGCCTGGACATATGAATATCTCAGGACATATGACAAAAATATCATTGAGCACAAGATACAATTGAAGGAAGAGTCCAATCCATTTAGGCAGAAGTTGAGACAAATAAATCCTATGTTGCTGCCCATTATGGAGAAAGAAGTAAAAAAACTTTTGGATGCCCAGATTATCATTCCTTTGAGGTATTCTGAATGGGTGGCAGACTTGATCCCAGTGAGAAAGAAAAATGGAGAAATCAGACTTTGTGTGGATTTCCAAAATCTAAACGGAAGCTCTAAGAAATACAATTGCCCCTTGTCCAAGATGGAACACATATTGCAGAGGGTGATAGGGGCATCCAGAATGTCTATGATTGATGGATTTTCTAGTTACAATCAAGTCTCCGTCTTGCCTGAAGACAGAGAGAAGACAACCTTCACCACTCCTTGGTGTACATTCATGTACGCTAAGATGCCCTTTGGATTGATGAATGCAAGAGAAACCTTTCAACAATCCATGGACATAGCTTTTATTGGAGAGAAGGACAAGTTTGTAGTCATTTATTTGGATGACATAACAGTGTTCTCACGATATGATAAAGAACATTATGATCATCTGAAAAGAGTCTTCTTGAAATGTAGAAGATTTGGCCTCTCTCTAAATCCAAAAAAATCATTATTTGCCATGAAATAAGGGAAAATATTGGGGCACATTGTGTCAGCTGAGGGAGTAAGGATTGATTCAAGCAGGGTAGAAGCTATCCAAACTTTTTCACTCCCTAGATCCAAGAAAGAAGTTTAGTCTTTCTTGGGGAAAATCATTTTTCTGAGAAAGTTTGTTTCAAATTTTGCTGAATTGGTAAAATTTATCACAACCATGTTGAGGAAAGGAAATGAGATCAAGTGGAATTATGAAGCTCATAGTTATTTCAATTAGATAAAGAAGGCCTTGACTGAAGCACCTATGCTTATCAGTCCTGACTACTCCAAGGAGTTTTTGATTTTCTCTTTTGCTTCATTTGACACAGTAGTAGCTATTTTATTGCAGAAGAATGTTGAAGGGTTAGAGCAGCCCATTTCCTTTTTTAGTAAGGCACTGAGAGATGCTAAAATAAAACATGACATCATGGAAAAGCATGCCTATGCGTTGGTTAAAGCTCTCAAAGCTTCCATAGTTTATGTGCTACATTCAAAGGTCATTGCATATGTCCCTTCATCTTTTGTGAAGGAGATCCTCATTCAACCAGACATAGATAGAAGAAGGAGCAAGTGGATTGCCAAGATCCTTGAATTTGATCTTGAAATAAATCCTACCAAATTGGTTAAAGGTTAAGCTTTAGCTAGGTTGTTGGCTGAATCTAATTGTAAAGCCTTGGGGGTCAATTTCATTAACATGTTTTTAGAGAATCAACAAGCTAAGTTGTCTAATAAAGATACTCAAGTCACACCCCCATTGGCAGGATTCATTTGGTATAAAGACATTATATTTTTCCTACAGAAGTTACAACCTCCTGATGGCATGGAAAAGAGAAAGACAAGAGCTTTGAAGCTCAAATCAATTAAATTTTGTCTGATTGATAAAATATTGTATTGGAAAGACCCTTTAGGAGTGTTGTTGAGATGTCGAGACCCACAAGAAGCCCAAAGGATTATATATGATTTTCATGGTAGTTTATGTGGGGGGCATCACTTCTGGAGAACCACAGCCTATAAAATTCTCAGGAATGGGTATTTTTGGCCTAATATATTTATTGATGTCTGTGCAAAGATTAGGGCTTGTGTTAAGTGTCATAAATTCTCTGGAAAGCAACAACTCAGGTCTCTGCCACTAAAACCCGTGGTAGCTTCAGGGCCCTTTCAACAGTGGGGCCTAGATTTTATTGGGGAAATTCATCATGCTTCAGGTGGTCAACATAGGTGGATCTTGACTACCACAGACTACTTTACCAAGTGGATAGAGGCCATCCCCACAAGAAATGCTTCCCACAAAGTAATCATCAGCTTTTTTGAGGATATTATGGAAAGATTTGGTTGTCCAAACATAACTGTCACAGAAAATGATGCAGTTTTCAAGGCTGAACTAAGTTTTGTGAATAGTTTGGAATCACATTGATTCACTCTACTCCTTACTACCTCCAAGGGAATGGACTGGCAAATTCCTCTAACAAGAGCCTTATTAAGATCATCAAAAGACTATTAGAGGAAAATAAGAAGGCATGGGATTCGAAGCTTAAATTTTCTTTGTGGGATGACAGAGTGACAACAAAGAGATCTCTTGGTATCTCTCCTTTCCAGCTTGTATATGGAGTTGAGGCCATTTTTCCTTCTCATCTTGCATTACTTGTGGTGAAATTCTTCCAAGACTACCAGGGAGAACCAAATGATATGATTAGGAGAATACAACAGCTGGTAGAAGTGCAACAGACTAGATATCAACTACTGGACAAAGCACATGACCATCAACAGAAGATCAAGCAGGCCTTTGACAAGAAGGTAAACAAAACATATTTCTAGCTGGGAGATATAGTACTCAAGTGGGATGCACCTAAACAAGATAAAGGCAATCATGATAAATTTGAGGCCTTATGGATCACACCCTTCAAAATTTCTAAGGTTTTTTCAAATAACACTTACAAGTTGCAGGATTTGGAGGATGCTGAAGTTTTGGGTAGCCCTGTAAATGGGCATTTTTTGAAGATTTTTTTTACTTAAGCCATGTGTGGCTTCCCACGTCATTGTAAATATCATTTTTGTTTTTTGTTTTTATAAGTGACTCCACAACCCAACACTAAGGCACTGAAACTACAAAAGGAGTTCTTAGAGCTTCACAGGGAGGTCTCTATCCCCCATGGAGCCTATATGTTAACACATGAATTTTCCGCCTACTTCATAGGACTCAAGAAGTAACTAAGGTTTACCCTCAGGAGCATTATGGTGTAAATAATGTGGCATTCTTTCCATGATTTGCACAGGAAGAATGAAAATGTTTGAGGTCTGAACAACTCAAACGCCCTCAAAATTCAGTCAAAGGGTGTGTTTTCGACCCATTGGTAAAAAACATTATCGCATAAAAATTATCAAGGGTCGCAGGCCACATCCATGACCACAAAAGTGAAACACTTAGAGTGGTCTAGTATGGACTCAAATCAAGCGAGCGAGCAAGTTTAGTTTTTACTAGAGGATATTCCATTCTAAGTTCAGATTTGCTGCCCTCAGGCGATCAAGATCGTAAAATTGCATGAAGTTTAATGTCAGACAGAGGTCCAAAGTCATGAGGTAAATCCTAGCTATTGGTGCTGGGAAGGGCATGTGGTGAGAGATCAACATTTCGCTGACTCGGGGAGTTGAAAAGTCAAAGGGCAGAGTCATGAAGACTCGTGAAATGCGAACTCACGAGTTGATCTGAGGAGTTGGATCATGGGGAATCGTGGATCGTCGATCTGAGGCAAGCGTGGAATCAGAAATCGGGAAAAGGGAGGTGAGTATTCCTTCAGCTTCCTAAGTCACGAAATCCCGATTTTCGAAATGGAGATTTGGATCGTTCGATCAAGGTGGGCCACAAGTTGTTGATTTGGCAATGGTAGAGTTCGGAGAATCGGGAATGAGGAGAGGGAAGGTAGTCTGACTCCCAACCTTACAAAGCACGAAGTCCCGAAACCCAAAGCGCGAAATGGATCTAATCCGTTCAACCAAAGAGGCATGTGGCGCCGCATCAACAGGTTCATGGTTTTGCAAATCAGAGTTTTGAGAATGGAGCACAGTGCAAGTTCGTGCAACACAAACTCGTGAAGTGCTTGAGAGTGGGCCCAGGGTCACAGCCCAAATTCATGTGGAAGCAGGTCTGTAAAGAAGATTGAGAACCCATCACATGAAGCTAATTGTTCATGTTTTTCAGTGAGAAGCCTCGGTCATCGGAAAGAAAGCTATCTGACCGTTGATTTGAGTTGGGCATTTTCCTCAAAACGGGAATCGGGGATGTTGTGGTCAAGTGATATGAGGATTCCCAAAATACGAAATTCTGAAGTTCCTTTAGGGATAAGTGCCAGGTTGTGGCCCAAGGTCACATGCTACATGGAGCGATGGAGAAGAGCTACGCTAAAAGGCCGAAAGCGCCCGTATTGGTCACAAAAAAAGAGCAACTAGCCTCGAGGTGCCCAGATTGACTTGAACAAGTCATGGGTGCCACCTAGAAACATTCATGGGTGTCAAGCCTCATCCTGATCCCAATGAAGTAAGTTATTGAAGATAGGGGTGACAGTTGAGGCCTCGTCTTACCCCATAAATGGAAAGCGTTGCAGAGAGCATCCATGAAGGAAGACTGTCCACCCGAAGCTTCCTCCTGGATGAATTTTCCTATAAAACGTATAACTATGTCGGTATCATATCTGACATGAGAAGGCCTGCATAGTCTGAAAGAGTAGGTGCCGACTGGGAACTTTGAATGCTGGGGTCCAATCACGCTCCTGGTAGTTGCAACAATTTTAGTATATATAGGCAGTTTTAATATTTTGATTGAGAACAACTGGTTCTCTGGTTATGTATTTGTTTTTGAGACATCTTGGTTAATCTAAGTCATATTTCTTACTCCATCTTATTTTCCTTTGATACTGAGAGAGTTCATGTTTGATTGATTCACATGGATTTTTGTAACTGTATTATGATAAATGTTTGATTATAGTACTGTTATGATTTCTTTCATCTTCCTTGAAATTTGAATCCAAGAGGACCTTGTGTTTAAGTTTTTCCTCCTTAGGCTGCTGGAAAATTTGATGTTCATAGCGGACCTCTACATTTTTCTCACTAAATATTTTTCCTACTCACCCTTACTCCAACTTACTGACTGAAGTTGATTCAAGACCTCAATGGATGGTGCATGCTAGTCCAGATTTCTGTGTTAGAACGCTATTTTTCATTGAGTTTTCTCCATTTGACCACCTAAAACTCATTTACATTTACTGTAACACTGATGGGTATACCTTCTATGAAATCTGAGGGTGACTTCTAGTGCTAACAGGATGCATGGCCACTTACGATCCAATAACCTTTTCTCGAGTCTCTAGGCCCATAGGTCTACAATTTCAAATTCCGGTATTCTCCAAAATGCATCCCTGACTCCTTCGATCCACAAAACGACTATCTCTCATAATTAGTACCATTTCTATTTTTGGTGCCAACCTACATACTTTTCTCCATGCCCGTGTCTGTATGTCTACAGGTCCGCAATCTCACATTCTACAATTTTCACTTTCCATCTTTCCTATTACACTCTCATACTTAACATTTTTCATCCGCCACGACATCACATGACCACTTCCCATCACATTTATTTTCCCCGCCACGTCAACTTCCACTTGTGTAAGAATAATATTGTTATTAAATAAGAGAAACATTCGTAAACCTTGCAATAAATTCAAATCTCATGCAAGTGGGCAAGATTAAAAGAAAGATTTATGTTGATTGAACTATCATGACAATACATGGTGAAATCAAGTAAAAATTAATATGCCAAGCTGTAAATATCGATAGTAGCACCACCTATTGTCAAATAGAAAAGAAACAGAAAGAATGTCAAGTAAGAAAAAAGAGTTGTATTGTGGAGACACATTAAACACACTTGGGTGTGAGGATCATGAGTTTCAGTGGTGGAGGGAATACAATTAATATGAGACTCTTTCTCCTGCCGAGAAGAAAATGAACTTAATTTGGACTTTAGGAATAACATTAGCAAGTTGTGTTCCACACATAACATACTTCAAAGCAAGTTGTTCGATGGTGTAAAAATAAATTCAACTCTGAGAAAATAATAATTTAGTTGCAAGAACGTCAACTCATTTCTTTATCTCCTTCAACATTTTCTAGAATGCTATGACTCCCTACATCTCCCGTATGGTTTAAAAATGAAGGGGTCTATGAATTTCTAAAGCAACATAGAGGAGGGGAGAGGTTTCTAATCAATTATTTGAAGGACCCAAACAATAATCCCAAAATTTCTAGGATTGAGGTAACTTCACTAAAATACACATACAAAGAGTTTGCATGGTTGTTTTCCCACATTATTGGTTTGGAATCCACTGCATTTGTACCAATAAATATTACATATGACCTACATTATGCTTTACATGAGAAATCCATTATAGACCGAGGTTACCTTATTTCTAATGAAGTTTATTTTCAACTGGGTAGATTGAAAAAGACTCAAAAATTCAATATGACTTCTTAACTCATATGTGCCATTTCTTATGGTCATATATTTGAATAATTTCCGAGGGAAAAAAATATTTATTTTAAGATGAAACCAATTTATGCATGGTATTCGACTTTGTATAGACACAAAGCTCAATGCAAATTTTACCCAGTTCATAAAAATTTCATTTCAGAGTTCAAAATTTTTATTTTTGGCCCTAATACATCAAGAGTATCTCTTGAAGCAACCACCTTTCTCTATGGGAAAGAATATTATGAAACTTCTGAAGAGTTAATTGTTATCAGGATATTTTGTGGTGAATAAAAGCCTTTTATTCTCCCATTTTATGTATTAGGTAGACTTTTTATTGAGGAAATGTGTAGACAATATCAAACCTATGTCTATTTCTTTTATGAGAGGAGGAAAAAAATTTCATACCCCTACCATGGAAAATTGGTGAATTCACTAAAAAGCACATAATCCATCTTGACAAACTCGCATGCCATCATAAACAACTGGGCTTAAAATAAGCCAAATGTGTTAGGGGTTTTGACCTGGATGACAAGTTCATTGCACATATGGAATTAATTGGATATTCTTTGCATTTCACTAAATTTGACCAATTTGAAGAAGGTGTTGGAGAAATATGCTACTTTACACCATATGACCTAAGAACCTAAAATAATCAAGGAGGAATATGCTACTTTACACCATATGACCTACAATCATGAATCCAAAAAATTGTTACTAGAAAAAATCAATACAAAAAATAAAAAGTCATCAAAAAGATGGAAATCATCAATTTATTTTGATGGAGTTGCACCATCGAAAATTACAACATTTCCATGGTGTAACTAGAGAATCTTTAAAGTAGTCTATTGATACTATGGAAAAGGAAAATTTAGAATCGAAAAAAGATATAAAATAATTAGAAGTGGCCTTGATGCTAGGACCTTTATTTCCATAGCCCTTAAATACAATTCAACCCACACTTGTGTTAGAAAATGTTCAAGAAAGAAGCAATAAATGTAAAGGTTCCTCAAGTCTATTACAAGAAATAAGAAAGTATGTTGGGGTTGTAATATAGAAAATAATCGAGATAATTCAAGAAATTTGGGACCTTGCTCAAAGTATTGCAAGTTTTTCATCAAGAATAGACAATTTCAAGTAATGTCTGCAGAAAGAACTGAAGAATGATGAAGGATTTTATAGGGAAGTTGTGAGTACATTCTCAGCAAAAGTTTTGAGCTTAGGTGAGGCTCACAGAAAAGAACAAAAACTTCCTTTGACTTTCCGGATGAAATAGGTCAATGCATTTTGGTTGAGAGGAATCAAATATTTGAAAGAAATGATAAATGAAACAGATGTTTTAAAAAATTTAAAAAGTGATTTGTTCATTAAACTTGTGGATCTTAAGAAGAAATTGAAAAATGGTTAGTCCAACATATCAATATAAATGATGAAGTTGATGACACATTACATCAATTGGGTAAGGATCTGAGAGAATTTGAAAATGATTTATTTGAAATTAAAAATAGACATCAGATCACCTTAGCTCCTTTGAGGGAGTATATGGAGGAGTGTTTGAAGAAAGAATTAATCAAAATTACTGATCCAGAAAATCAAGAAACAGTTGTAGTGGTTATGCCATCTTATCCATAGAATGCATTTACAAAAGAGGCACCTTCAAGAAAGTAAATGGTTATGAGAAATTTCCATCACAGTGAGTCAAGCAACAACCTTTTTCCTCCCTTTTAAGTCTATTTCTTCCACAATCATTTTTCATACTGCTTTTTATTTCTCAGTATTCTATGAAAACTAGGCATATCCTTGATTTTTTTTTCTCTTATCTTCCAGTTATTTTCATTTTATGGTCCACAGGAGCCTCATCCCAGTCCTCTTTGTGTAGGAATGTTCACCAAGACTGAGAGGGAGGGGTGAATCAATATTGAGCAATTTTTACCATTTTTAACCTTAATCACATCATGTAAACATTAACCATTAACAATACCATTCATCATTGCAAAAAAACCATACACAGAACAAAATGATTTTTACGTGGAAAACCAAATTTGGGAAAACCACATAATTCTTTTCTTATATCATGTTAAGATTACATTCATAGGAATCACCAACTTCCAAGATTCTCCAACACCAACTGGAATGAGGCACCAATCCCATAATTTACAGGCACCAGCCTGAAGGAAGATCCAAATCCCTAATTTACCAACACCAACTAGAAGGAGGAACCAACCCCCAGGCTTTAATATCTCCAACTAGAAGGAAGCACCCACTCCCTAAAACACATGAACCAACCTGTTGATTGAAGACACCAATATTCTCAACTAAGCACCAACTCAATAAGATATCACCAATCCAAGATATTCATACACAAAGTACTTCTAACTTCACATGCATGCTTTATTATGTAGACAATCTTTCAAACCCTAGAAAGCCTCATAACATCATTCCTAAAATGTAATCATTGGCGACAACATCCACTGACGGAAACATCCATTCACGAAAACGCCCATTAATGGAAACAACCACTCATGAAAACATCACAACAACATCAAAACATCATAGCAGATCATACAACAACATCACAACCTTCAAATACAATATCAAAATAACTTCTCACACCTTGATCACACATCAGAATTGATCGCTTCATTGGTTTCTAAAAAAATGTGAAATTATATCTTATATTTATAGTAATTTTGTCCCCAAAAGTTAGCTGAATCGACCTTAATTTTCGGGTTGGGTTATCGGGTGGAAAAACTCATATCTACTCATTCCTAGGGAGTTAGAGGGACTTCCATATACCGTTGGAAAGGTATCAGAATAAAATTTCCAACAATGTAACTTTTTCTTCCATTTGAGTTAGTTTTGCAGGGTAAAAAGTCCCTCAAATATAGGGTATCCAAATTGACCAAAAATAATACTTTCAACAATCTCCATCTTGCAATATTTATCTTGGACATACGTAGGCTTGTAATATTTATCTTGGAAACCTTGTGGGATCCATTTTTTTGTACAAAAATAAAGTGGGAATATGGAAACAACCACATGTTATCTCATCCCATGAGGGCCATAATTAAAAGCTATGCCATAAGAGGACCACTTTGGAGATGTATACATTTATGTCAACGCTCCTTCAAGAAACTTCAAGGATTCTTCAAGTGAACACATCATTACTTCTTCAAGGACTTCTTCAATTTTTTTTGACATTGACTTGTCCTCATGGCTTGACTACTGTAGTTTGGCATCTCAAGGATTCATCAACAAGGATTCTTCTGTTGGCTTCATATATTCAAGGTTTCTTTACTTGGATTCATGGCTTCAAGGATTTTTCTCTTGGCTCCATGGATTCAAGGATTCTTTACTTGGCTTCATGGCTTCAATGCTTCTTCACTTAGCTTCATGGATTCAAGGATTATTTACTTGGCTTCATGGCTTTAAGGCTTCTTCACTTGTCTTCATGGCTTCAATACTCAAACAAAATCCCTTTTTCGCTGCCATATCATAATCATCATTGTTACATCGTTATCATTACTACCACATCATCATCATCACTTCCACTTTGACATCAATGACAACATTTTCTCAACAATATCCCCCTTAGTCATTGATGGCACCACCTTCTGCATTTTACAGTGATGCATGCTCACTCTATCCATAACCATGGTCACTCTATCCATCACTTTGTTTCTCTCCCCCTTTGAAATCAATGGAAAAGGGATCATTTTTTATTGTCATGTGATTCCCCCTGTCACCAACATTTTGTTTCTCTCCCCTTTGACATCCAAGATAAAGAGTTGCTCTCCGTCTAGAATTTCATGATTCTCTTTCTTATTCTATTGCTCCTCCTGTCTTGATGATTTCATCCACTATCATTTCACACATTTTTCTTCTCTCTCTATCATCAATGGTTCCTTCTTTTTACTATAATGCTATATTTTTAGCATCTTTCCTTTTCAACAATACTCCCCCTTTGACTGTGTTGAATCCCCCTTAGACTGGGCCATTTATTGAAGATTTCTGAAGTATCTCCTCTTTTTCTCTTGAATGATTTACCAAGACACTATATTCTTCTCTTTATAATCCTCTGTTGTCCTTTCTTTTGTCTTCCTTTCCTGCTACTTAGACTCCCCCTCAACATTATCCATGATATTGGGAGTCTCTATGCCAAATTGTTTAGAATAATGTATAATGTTTCTCTGTTGCAGGATCATCATTTTTAATCCTGACATATTCCTTTTTACTTGTTTATTTATCATTTTTACCCATCTTTGCAACTCCTGTGGGTATGTCCTTTGAGAATTCTCCATTGATATGTTCTTCTTTTTTTGGTTTTCTTCTCGAAACCTTCTTATATTTGATATAAGAATTTTCTTTCATGGAAGCCTCCATTATGCTTATACAGTCCCTATCTATGTGTCAATAGTTTTGGAATTTGTAACATTCAACATTATTGTAGATACCTCTATTCCTTACTTGAGTATTTCTTGCATAAGATCTACATTCTATAGCCTTATGTCCAAAATTGTTGCAAGAAAAAAACAACCAGGAAACAAACTTTGATACCTAGGAGCAAAGGGTCTTTTTTTAAATGGAGGTATTTGAGATGACTTCTTGTCATTTATTGATTTATCATGGTGTTTTACTTTACTATTGGAATCCTTTGAACCATTTGTATTACTTTTAGGTCTTTCTTTAGTCTTTCTTGGTAGTTTGAAACTATTTTATTCTTCAATTTGTGTTTTCTTGTGGTCATACCCAATACCTAACTTGTCACTGGGAGATATTTGTTGATTGAGGATGTCTTATAAGGATGATTAAATCTTCTCAAACTTCAAGTTTGTGGCAGCTGTCCTTTTCACTTCTTCTCTTAGAGAAACAATTTCAAGTTCTCTTGCTTGACAAATTTCTTCCTTCTCTTTTAGTTGACTGTTTAGGAATTCTTCAATTTTCTTTTCCTCTTTTATTTTTATCATAACATTCTATAGGTTTGTGCTTAGTTGGGTATATTTCTCTTCTAATTGATTATTCAATGTTTCTTCAGTATTATTAGCCAATTCTACTTGTTCCTTTAAAATAATGACAGTCTTTTCAGTCTCATTTAACTTCTCTTCTAGCAATGTATTCTTTTCTTCATACCTTTGTAGTTGTTCCATTAAAAAATTTTTCTTCTCCCTTGAATTCCTCAAACCATATAGAGCACTAATCAGTTTCCCTTCAAGGTCTACTTCAACTTCTAATTCATCATTCTCTTCTTATTCTAAGGCATGACTTTTGCTTTCATCTTTATCTTTGTCAAAACTTCTTTTAATTGCGTAGGTACATCTAATGTCACAAGGATTTAATTTATCACCACAAGAATAATTACTTGATTTGAATTCCTTCACCTTTTATTCATTTGATTCATAATCTACATGTTTATTTGGGGTTTCGTCCATTTTATTTGTTGTTGCTTCTTTCTTTGGTGTATATTCCTTTTGATCTTCTACACATTCCTGCACTGCTTCCTTTGTGTAGTTTTCTTGTATTTTGTCCAAAAATTGTTTAGTTTATGAATGATTTTAAAATTTGTTTATTTTATTTTCAAACTATGATAAGACCATTAGAATTATGTTCAATGCCATTGCATTGTATTTTTGTATCTTCTTTGATGATGCACCCTTTGGTCTTCCTTTTGGAGTGGTGTAACCATCTAATACTGATTGCCAAATGGAAAACCCATGTTCCTATAAAAATGTTCTCATCCTTATGCTCCAATGAGAATATTTTTATCCATTTACCAATGGAAATCCATATGCAGAGTAAACTTCCTAAATATCCATGATCTTCCTTCCAGTAGTTAGACTGTTCCTAAAGGAACCCAATCTGATACTAATTTTTGGAATAATCACCAATATTGAGAGGGGGGTGAATCAATATTGAGCACTTTTTACAATTTTTAACCTTAATCACATCATTTAAACATTAACCATTAAAAATTCCATTCATCATGCAAAACAACGATACACATAACAATTTTTTTTTTACGCAGAAACCCCAACGGGAGAAAACCACAAAACGTTTTTCATATATCATGTTAAGATTACATTCATAGGAAGGACCAACTTCCAAGATTCTCCAGCACCAAATGGAAGGAGACACCAACCCCCTAATTTATAGGCACCAACCTAAAGGAATCTCCAAATCCATGATTTCCTAATATCGATTGGAAGGAGGCACCAACCCCTTGGATTTACTAGCTCCAACAAGAAGTAATCACCCACTCCCTAAAACATAGGAACCAACCTATTGAATGAAGACACCGATATTCTCAACTGAGCACCAAATAAATAAGATATCACCAATCCAAGATATTCATACACATAATACTTCTAACTTCACCTGCATGCTTCATTTCATAGACAAACCTTCAAACCCTAGAAAGCCTCATAACATCATTCCCAAAATATAATCACTTACTACAACATCCATTCATGACAACATCCATTAACAACAACATCCACTCATGAAAACATCATGGTAACATCACAACCTCATGACAACATCACAACCCTCAAATACAATCCCAAAATCACTTCTTAAATCAACATACAAAACTGTCAGAACTGTACCTCAAATATGCAAACTTGTAATATTTCCACGAGCTCAATTTTCCGTTTCTGATTCCGAAACTTGAACCTTATATATCAGTATATTTTCTACTTCTAATGCTTGGACCTTACATATCAGTATATTTTCTACTTCTAATGAAACAAGTATAATTCAATTTGGACTTACAAAGCTTCATATATAACCATTTTATCTCGAACACTTGTTTGGGACTAGTTTCTGGATTAGTCACAAACCCTAACTTACAAAAATTATAAATATGTACTTGTAATGAATCAAGATATTAAAATTGTACCAAAACTTCCTCAATATATTCTTTGAAATTCCTAGAAGTTTCTCTCCTTGACTCATCCCACAAAAATAGTTATAGAGAAAATGGAAAGATGACTTATTTTGAATAAGAAAACCCTAGTTGTAAAAACCTCAAATTACAATGAGTATAACTCCAATCCTGTAATGATTCAAGACCTTAAATTAATACCAAATATTCTTTGCTATATATTCTAAATTAACTCCAAGTTTCAATATCTGAATCATTCTAGAAAAAACTTTATATCAAAAACATCAAGATGACCTTCAAAGAAAAATCCTAGAACAAATCTTCACAATACTTCATCTTTCTTTGGAGTTTTTCCCTTCTTAAGAGAATCCCTTAGACTTATCTTGCACACAATAAAGACACACCAACACCTAGATCACACCTCAGACTTGATATATTTGTTGGTTGCTCAAAAATGTGAAATTATATCCTGTATTTATAGTAATTCTGTCCCCAAAAGTTAGTTGAGCCAACCTCAATTTTCTAGCTGGGTTATCGGACAAAAAAACTTATATCTCATCATTTATAGGGTGTTATAGGGACTTCCATATACCATTGGAAATGTATTGAAATAATATTTCCAACCATGTGACTTTTCTTTCCATTTGCGATATTTATTTAGGGTAAACATTCCCTCAAAGATAGGTTATCCAAATTGACCAAAAATAATACTTTCAATAATCTCCATCTTGCAATATTTATCTTGGACATCTGTTGTTGATTATTTGGGTTGGTTTTAATTCATGTGAACCCTTGAAGAAAGTCTGGTAGCACAAAGGTTTGGGTAATGGACCCAAGTTTGTTTGATGTATAATGGTATGAGTTTTAATATATTTGAAGGTAAGACTATTTTGTATGGATAGCACATGTCATGCCATTTCTGGTGGTATGTGGAACGTCACATAACTCATCACGGTTAGAGATTTATGGCCATGTGAAGTTGGAGAACCCTCATGAGTCATCTAGAAGCCCCAAAAGGTCAAAGTAGTCAAAGTGGTT